>CM016564.1:16164940-16298803 GCA_003412495.2 Echium plantagineum
TCCGTTACGAAGCCCACGAAGCAATTATGAAAGAAGCCCAAATAGTTATTTTAAATAAATATATTTAATCTAAATAAATGAAAAAGGGTTAGTAATAATGAATAAACCAGATTGATTAGATAGGTTGGTAATATCGAAAGCCTTGCAACAAAAAACGGAACTCGAAGTCGGCTGGATGGGACAATTCATCTGCTGCATAGGACGATTCAGCTGATCCTTTTTTGAATGGCCCGATACATGATAATTAAGTGGTTCTATAAATTAAGCATCGGGTTAGTGAACAAAACTCCATTACTTCAAGCTTCATTTTTTACCAACTATAATAAGAATGAATAATCAAGGTTTGTAAATTTGGCTATTATTTTAGTCAAATTTAATTGAATAAAGTAACTCTTATTCAAAGTTTAACGATTTTGTTTAATTTGTTTTGAAGCGACTGTACGTGGGACGTGCTATTTCACTCTCGAACATGTCAATGGGTATTCATCGGTAAAGAACACAATTTTATTGTAGTATTATTTCGGTAGGTTCAGATTGTCGTATGACGTTTTTTGTGTTTAAATTATTTTGCATATGTATTTTCCAGCGACTCCCGGAGTCGTTCACGGGGTGCTTGAACGATGCGGGTACAGGCGTTGTTGTTATCAGGTATGGGGGTAAAAGGATACCTATTATTGTTAAGTCTCGTGAACTGCAGAGAGGATGGAAGGTGTTTGTGAAACATAGCAAGGTTGCAGACGGAGCTATTTTACTGGCAGCCTACAGCGGAGGGAGGATAATATCAATCTTAGGATACAAGAAGGGAATGGGTATGAATTGTGCATGGCACATGAATTGGGACGCCCATGATATTGATTCCGAGCTTGTTGAAGAAGATGAATTTCCAAGATCAATATTACCACAAGCTGTCCGCACATCCTATTTCCCTAGGTACATCCCGCTGTTTTTTGCTGGCGCAAGTGCAGTCTGTGTGTTCGAACAACCCTGCTATCTGGCCATGGTAATCATATCATTAGTAATATAATGTGAATAACGAGAAGGTAGGTTCAATAGTATTGTTATTTTTTTACAACTGAATGTACATTTTGCAGGCACTACCACCAAATCTGTCGCAGCATTTGAGGTCTACTTCGAGGACTTCTATCAACATAAGGAGCGGTGAGAGGGTATTCGCTGGGATAGAATTCGGACTTGGCTACCTGAGAGGGTACAACTGGCTCCACATGATGGAAGATTGTGAAGTTGAGATTGGCTTCAAACTGTTCTTCTTTGTTCATGAAGCTGATGAGTTATTGATGATCATGATAGGTCATGGAGATGTGGAAGTAGTGCACCAGTGGGCACGCTCCTACTACAGTTTGTAGTAGGTGTTGCAGGCCTGTTAGTACTGGTAGCTTTTGTGTTTGTTTTTGCTAAGTAAGCTGATGTTAGTTGAATGTGATTGTGGCAAATTTCTTATTAAGTTTCTAGGATGATTATGGTAGTATTTGACATTCCCATTTTGATATTTTGTGTGGTTTGCAAGTTGGCAACCCATTTTTTTGGTTAACTATCACCTAATGTAATCAACACTGATTATTGCTGATAGTGAATGAAATGATTATGCGGACAAATTGTTATTGTGTTTCATATATATATTATTGCAATAGTTTAAAACTCCTTGAGAATGAGGAAGAGGGGTGTTTCTATTTGCTACCTAGAGTATTACATGAGGGGTTGTTTTGTACCATATTACTAAGTGTCTGTTGAGAATGTGTTATGGAACAAAAAGGAAAGACACAGGAAAGTGAAGAAAATATGGTGAAGCAATCATTTTTTGATAATAGAGGGTTAAGTGATTTCTTAACTAAAGTGAAACAACTTAAAACTCAAGTATTCATTTTGCACCTAAGTGAAGATATGAACCAAGAAGGTGTTTGATTATGTAAACCAACGTCCTAGAATTATAACTATCACCTAATGTAATTATCACTTAGAGGCTAGATATATATTTCACAATTTAATGAATTATAAGATAAGCGATGTATAGCTTGAGTTGAGATAACAACACGTCGTAGATCAAGCAAAATATTTACATCTTTCCTTTTTAACATGGTTATTCAATATCTCAAGTCAATTCGAAAGAGTAACATTAACGTTTTATTTAAAAATTTTGCCACGAAGATGAGGAAAATAAATTTCACATTTAAAAAAGGACACAACATATTCTCCGCTAAAATTTATAATTAGAGTAGCAAAAGACAACATATAATGTATCGAAATAGATGCACCGGGCTAACAAAATGGTTGCAATGTTTTATCTGGGGGCAACGGGTGCTCAAAAGGTTGGACGATCAGCGATAAATATGGCACTCATTCGACCACATCAGAGGAAGGTTGAACGTTTGTAGTGGGAGCATCATCATCAATCACAGACAAGCAAGGAACGTCATCATGCTGAAACAATGCCTTCTTTATGGATGAGCCTGATGAATACACCAATTAAGCATTTGGTATGGTACTTTTATATTTTTAATTAGTGTTAAATATAGTGGTAATATAAGTATACATAACATCTTTACCTGTTTCAATCGATACACTTTCGAGTTGACGTTTGAGGGGAGATATGGATTGTACAGTAGGGACGGCACCAACTGGGTTGCTCGAAGAGGATCCATCAATACCACTATCACAAGAGAGTGTATTGGCACAAGTAGCAGCGGTAGTTCCAGTTTCATCGAAATAAGCAACCAACAGGAGACGCATTGGGGCATCCGACCGTTTGTTATACGTGCGCCTCAGCAGCATGAGTAAGGTCTTCCCTTCATAACTCGAGCGCAGGTTGTCGAGATCAAAGTGTTTATCCTGTGCAATACATGGAGTTGATCACTGTGATATCATCAGAATCCCAATTATTTATTTATAAAGTATGACAGAAAATACCTCAAGCACATAGGATTTTAGATGGGCTGCATCACATCGAAGTATATCTTCGGCCATAGTTGAGATGGCTCCAGCAGTTACCCGACCAGTAGTGTCGAACACATCTACTGAAACTCTAGGCCTGTGTTTAAGATAGCAAACAGAGTCACAACAAGGTAAATCATACTTGTAGAGGGGGAATTCTTATAAGAGGAGTATCGATATGGTTACATTATGAATGCAATGACATCTCTGTTGCACAGTAGGCAGCGGTATGCAAATCCTTCCTTTGCACCAACTTTATTAAAGCAACCGCCACATCGAATGTAGTACAGTTGTTGTGCACCTGGACTTAGTTGGAGGGACGATCTGGTCCAATAATCTCCACACTGCGTTGGCGTGGACACTCAATATATGTAAATGAAGCATAACAAAAATAAAATAGATAAGTAAAACGAGTTGTAATTAGTATCACACCAGGGTAGTGTTTTGAATTTCAGTCACAGTCATTGTCTTAACAACATTACGATCAACAAGGTCCTATTATCCACCTATTATCCAACTCGGCCCCACGGACTACTGCCGTCCTCCCATTATTTCTCCGTCTATAAATTGGGTAGCTACCTTTACCGTGTACCGTGTGTGCCGAAAAGTCCTTTGGATATTTTTTTTTTGCAGACATCAGACTTCATGCACACATTATCTGGTTTAAGGTGTCCACACGGTCCGTGCATCATATGTTTGACAACGAGCCTGTGCAGATATGGATCAGTATTCTTGTCTGGGAGTTCGGCACTAACTAACCGGTCATATGCATCCGGTGTCAGCGACTTCGAGCATGGTTTAAGAATTATGAGAAAATGAGCATGTGGAAGCCCACGTTTCTGGAATTCCACCACATGTACTACAGAAGCAACTTTACCAAATATCTTCCCTTTCTTAATCTTGTTTTGCAGGACTGCAAGCTTTGCCTTAAATACCCTAACAACGAGGTCTGGACGATTATGTGCTTCTTCACCAGGACCAAGACATTCTTTGATTTCTTTCCAGTTGGAGTTGCAGGTTATGGTCAAGAATAGGTCTGGCCGACCAAATGCTTGAATCAAGGACATTGAATCAAGGTACCGATGGAGCATATCTCTAGGCCCACCGATGAAGGATGGCGGCAAATAAACACGGGTGCCTACACATCTCCCTTTGACAACACCAGAGACAACACTGTCAACCACACCTTTGTAATAGTCGATCCGCAGTTTGTCTTGATTGTGAATGAAGTAGGAAAGCCTCATTGACTCCATTTTGATGTACATATCAACAACATACTGCTGCAGCAGACGTCCATATCTCAGCAAAAAAGATTTGTCTCCAGGCCTTTGGTGCAGCTTATAGGCATAATACTGCCGGCAACTGACAGTCGAGCGTTTGTTGGTCCGAACAACTGGTATACTTGTTTGTATTGGGCCTTGCTTGTATCGTTTCCTAGTACGGTTGTGTGCTACAATATTCAGAAATAAAAGAAGTCAGACGATCCATATATACACATTTATATGAGTTACAAAACAGATACATAGTTGAGTTTAGCAATCGAATAAGATGCGCAACAAACATTCCACATTAAATTCTAGATACAATTAATTAGCTGTTACCCATGCAAGTATATGTACATGAATTGATATAAGGCAGTGGAGCACATTAACCGAACAGAAAGACCGATTTTAGGCAGTGCAACACATTAACCGAACAGAAAGTTCGATTTTAACAAAAATAAATGTTTGGTGTAAACAAACAGGTAAAAAAGATGAGGCATAACTTGTATAATTACCTTCCGTTTCTAAGACGACCAATTCGTCAAAGTTAGATAGGAGTGAAGGGTCAAAGCCATTCTGGGTGCCGACGTTGCACACATCGTCGGAATTTAAAATAGATCCGACAGTCGGAATGTTTCCATGCCATCCGGGTTCTCCATTAGGAAACATAAGCACATATTGTAGGGGATCGTAACATGCGAAGTAGCATTGGATACTGTGGCTGTGGCCAGACCGAGTATAAACTCGAATATCACGATTAACATTTTTTGTCGTCGAATCAGCCCCATCGTCCACCCATACACCTGCAACATCTGAAGAGGTCGGTTTGTTGTATACTCTTTGATCAAGCATGGAATCCGACCGTAGAACGATACAATACTTTTGCAAATCCTCAAATGTAGACAGAGACCTCAGGAAGAGTGAGTAAGGATTTGGTTCCATAAGGTTGACCAATTCAGCAAGAGTTGTAGGTCGCAACCTCGGCATGAGAGCAGTACGTGCATCAGTTTGAGCTTCCGGATCATAGAAGTAGAACTGAAGTCCAGACAAAGGGGTTGATGGTCTTGAGGGGATAAGATCATTGATGAAGTGATGAACTTGCCCTTGTACACGAACAGTATAGATACCCTGATTGCGTCGTTGGAAGCGTTCATCGCAATGAATACTCATGCTGCTGTATGCGAAATGATTATTATAGGTTCGGATCATGTTATGGAAATCCCTCGACGTATCATCATTAGAAGTAAGCAGCTTCACAAGGTACCCCGGTAGGACACTTTCCGCCAACGACACCTGGCCAGCAGAGCAACAAAAGTGTGCTGTTTCCTTGTAGAATTTAGAAGCACCACAGTGTACACATGAAGGAATCTTGGGCAATATAAGAAGGCGCTGGTCGTGCGTCTCAGTACTACCACGCGTTAACAGTGCATCATGTGGTATCGGCCCAAGTGTGCGACCTACATAATAAAGCATTCTCATATAGAAATGGACGCAAATCTATATATAAATGTATATATCTGATATTTATGCCACATAAACGCTTACTTCCGGATGTCGATGGTATATGCGTAGTCAAGTTTAGTTGTTGAGATGCCTTTCTGGCTAAAATTACAAATAAACAAACAAATGATGCGAGATGAGTTTTAATAACAAGATGGAATGATCATGAATGATAAAAGACACAAATTAAATAACATGCCTGCATAACGTTCGCGCTGCTTTCTGTTAATTTCTTCCCGACGCCCAGGAATTGACATACATTCCTTCCTTTGTTTTTCAATCCTATCCTTATTATCTGAGATAATGACACAAGAACGTTAATATTATAAGAAGAAACAAGAACGACAATATTTAGGAAGAGTGTAACAATAAGTGTAAGCTGTAATGGTTCAAACTACATACCATTGTAATATTTCTGTTTATGTAGTGCTCTTTTAACAAGATCCATTCTGAATACAGCACTACAAGTGTAGGAACGATTTGTAGACCAGATGAAGGTAACAGCAGGAGCATTTGTAACTTTTTAACTTAAAAGATTGTTAGAACATAATTGGAGCACTCTAACTTAAAGGAGTGTTAGTTAATGTGAAAAGGATGAGCATTTGGAGCACTTTAACTTAAAAGATTAAAAGATAACACATATACAAAACATACATTAAAAGAGTTCAACCTACCTAAAAAGCATGAGCATTTAGAGCACTTGAACTTAAAAGATAACAAATAGAGAGAACACCAAATAAGGGTAGCATTTGAAGCCAAGCATATAACAACCGAATGAAGGTTGGCAAAAGAGCATAAAACAACCAAGCAATACATTACAAAACAAGCATAGAACAACTAAACGAAATATGACAAAACAGAGAAGAAAGAACGAATGTAAATACAAACCAAATGTGAAGCAGAGATAGAGATGTATACAAACCAAATGTGAAGCAGAGATAGAAAAAGAATCTATTGTTATGGAAATAATATTGGAAGTACTATGGCATTAAATGCATTGTCCCAATGGATGAAGAGAATGTCACATTTCATTTAATGCAATCAAATCAAGTAATAAAAAAGGAACTCCATTAACTATAATTATTGGGAATTAAAAAACAAGTATATTAGTAATAATTAGAAAAATAATACATAAAAGAAGAAGGAAAGTACTATGGCATTATAAAGTAATTAGAAAAATAATACATAAAAGAAGAAAGAAAGTACTATGGCATTATAAAGTAATTAGAAAAATAATACATAAAAGAAGAAAGAAAGTACTATGGCATTATAAAGTAATTAGAAAAATAATACATAAAAGAAGAAGGAAAGTACTATGGCATTAAATGCATTGGTTCAATAAATGAAGAATGTAAAGGAGCTCCATTAACTATAATTATTGGAAATTAAAAAACAAGTATATTAGTAATAATTAGGAAAATAATACATAAAAGAAGAAGGAAAGTACTATGGCATTATAAAAATAATACATAAAAGAAGAAGGAAAGAAGAAGGAAAGTACTATGGCATTATAAAGTAATTAGGAAAATAATACATAAAAGAAGAAGGAAAGTACTATGGCATTAAATGCATTGGTTCAATAAATGAAGAATGTCACATTCCAATTAATGCAATCAAAAGAATGTCAATCAAATCAGGTCATTAACGTTTAAGGGTCATTAACTAAAATTTAGCAGTGATAAAAATTCCAATGACACAATGCTAAACACATAACATAACATTACCAATAACGAAAACAAAAATGAAACCGAAACGAAATTCACTGATAAAAATTCCAATGACACATTGGTAAACACATGATATAACACTACCAATAACGAAAACAGAAACGAAACCGAAACGAAATTCAATTAGTGTCGGTAAAGGCATTAAATCAACCGAATTTAAACGAATTAGAACGAACTTATTTAAGTCACTGTGATTAAACGAATTGAAACGAAACGGAAACATGCTGATTAACGGCGCTAATGGTGATGGTTACCTAAGAAAGGTATCACTGTAGAAGACATGGAGAGCTCGTATGCACTGCCGCCTCCTACATAGTACCGCCTGCCACAGAATGTCAGCGCAGAGATCAAACGGTTCAAGGGCAGCGCCGACGATCCAACGGTTGACGATGGTCGCAGTACAATACCCAAAAACTTGAAGAAACCGATTGATTTGGTCATTGATCGAACGGCCCACAGTGACTGAGAGTGGTGAGCATTGAAGATCGAACGGTGGTGAGTTAACATGATATTGAGGATTTAAGTATTGTAGTAAAAAGGACATGTTTGATTATGTGTTGTTTATCTTTGATAAAGTGGCATATAATGGGTTGAACGTAATAGATCCAAGGCGGTTAGCCTACTAGTATCGAATTTGTGTATTTTAATTTTTATTGTTTGATAAAGGAAAAAATTTAGTAAAAGTAATCAATAAGAGGAATAAAAGCAAAACATAATCTCATATGTGAGAGAATTCTTTTACTTTTCGCTCTGCTTTAAAATGTTTAATTGTTTAGCAAAAAAAAAAATAATACCTCCATCCCTAAAAGATTGTTACATTTTGATTTTTGATGGTCAAACATTAAGAAATTTGATCATAAATTCTCATTAAACGATAATAAATAATACAGTCTTGTGGGATCTTGTTAGTTCATCTCAATATATATTTTTTAAATATCAACTTTTATAATTTTTCATATGTAGAATGAAAAATATTTATGTTTTAAATTGTATTTTATTGACCATGAAAAGTCAAAATGTGACAATCATTTAGTGGATGAAAGGAGTACTTTATTAAAAGGTTAAGATAATTCATTACTCCCTCCGTCCCTAAATGATTGGTACATTTTGAATTTTCATGATCAACAAAACACGATTTCAAACATAAATATCTCCTATTCTACATATGAAAAAATTATAAAAAGTTGATAGTTTAAAAATATATATTGAGACGAATCTAACCAGATATCATATGACTTTATTATTTCTTATTGATTAATGAGAATTATTGATCAAAGTTTTTAAAGTTTGACCATGTAAAGCCAAAATGTATCAATCATTTAGAAATGGAGAGAATATTATACATTAAATAATACTCTCAAAATAGAAAATAATCTTTAAATCAAGGACTAAAAAGTAAAACATGAATATAAAAGTACATTAATTCTGTAAATAATCAAATATTATAAAAAAATAAATTTATTTCAAAACAATCAAATAGTTTGAAACTTTTGAACAATCACACCAAAATAAATAAAAAACTAAAGTTGATTTCCCTTGTGGCCTTGTCGGAGCCCTGTTGTGACGGTTCCAGGTGGCGTTGGTTATTAAATCTGAATGAACAAAAAATGCAACATGTATGAATCATGTAAGTTAAGAAATGAACATAGATCATTTATTTACAAAGAGAGTTATTACCTGAAGATCGAGTGGTGAGTGTTACCAGATCCTTCTCATGGAAATACAATCTTAATGTGTGGGTATTGAGATTGATGCATCTCGCACATGCTCTTCAATGATAACATTTCATTTCCCAAATGCAATTTCTTGAGATTATGAAGATGTTTCAATCCATCTTCTGGTACAATCTTCAATTTACGGCAATAATCAATATTGAGTTCGATCAGATACGGCAAGCTACCTTCGTCCATGATCATTTCTTTCAGTTCCGGCATACCATATAGATCTAAACATTTGAGCAGCAAGAAACTGTTATCACCAAAATTCATAACTTCTAAAAATTCCCCATTTTTACAATAGGTGAACTCGGTTAAGTTCTGCATTTTACCCAACCACTCAAATATAATTTCTCCATCGAGACCATGGCAATACCTTAAGGACAAAGATTCTATATTTTGGCCAAATGGAGTTTCGTATTTAGGAAGCGCTGATAAATCAATATATAGGAAATCCAATCGAGTGACATGAGTACTCATCAATGCCGCCTTTGCCAATTGTTCACCAACGCCGCCCAAATTCAGTTCCAATGTTTTGATTGTCTTCCAACTATTCATTTTGTCGATAATCAAAGCACCTTGGTCGTCATTCTCATCTCCATGGAAGGACAATTCGAATACCCGAATGTTTGTTAGTTCAGAAAGCTCCATCAACTCAATGGGGCTGTTTCCGCTGTAATTCAAAATGAAAGTCTCCAGTTTGCCCAGGCCATTGAGATGCAATTTCCTTTCAGGTCCGCATGTGAATTCATTAAGATAAAGATGCATCAGAGGACTCTTCTTTGAGAATATGTCATGTGGTATCATAATCACATTGTATGTTCTCAAATCAAGAGTTTCTAAAAACGGCAAATCACCTACACATGATGGCAACTCTTTCACATCACAATCAACCAAACATAGAAACCTTAGATGGATCAATCTTCCGATTCCTCTAGGTAGCTCCCTTTCATGAAACCAACAACGATTGAAGTCGAGGATCCTTAGGGACTCGAAATTCTCCACAGATGCTTTCACGGTACCTTCAATGCTTGCGACCATTCCAAGCGAAAGAGCGCGTACATATGAACTTGTTGTTAGCTCAAATGGATCAATACACCTGTCTTCTTCGTCATCATCTACTAGCATATGTATAGAATATCTAGGTGCATCGACAATCACAGAGGGTCTAGCTTTATCGGTCAAGGTCTCTAGGAAGTACTCTTCCTTTGCTCGCCTCAGGCTCAACTCTCTCATCATATCATGAACTCTCAACCACCTAAACTCCTTAAGTATTAGATCACCCCCTTCAACTTGGACCATGGATCTTGATATTAGCGCTTTTAAAAACCTATCTGCGACATCCATTGTTAGGAATTATTGTCCTTTCGGATAATTCCCCCAACCCAAGAATCCCAATGACAACGAAAAGAATAAATTGCGGAATTAAACAGACACGAGGATTTATACAGGTTCCCCCACAATGTGTAAGGTACGTCCTGTTGTTGCTGCAGATTCCACTATCAATGAATATAGATTGTTACACAAGCCCTACCAACTAGCTAGTCTAACAGTTGAGTACTTTCTTATACACCGAAAGTCTCAACAACAAAGCCTAACCAAGAACAAAGATAAACTCTCTAAGTTCTTCAAGAATATTAGAGCCCTAATATTCACTACTACAAAATGTCACTTAGACGACACCCACTTAGACAACCCTTGAGAAAAGGGGTCGTCTAAGTGGCACTTGGACGACCTCAAACGGGGGGGTCGGCCAAGTGAGAACTTAGACGACCCCATGTGGTGTCGTCTAAGTTATTTTGAAATTAAAAAAAAAAAGAAAAAATTGTAGCACTTGGACGACCCCACGCGGGAGGGTCGTCCAAGTTGATTAAATGATAAAAAAAAAAAATTAAATTGTAGCACTTGGACGACCCCACGCGGGAGGGTCGTCCAAGTGATTAAAAAATTAAAAAAAAAAATTAAATTGTAGCACTTGGACGACCCCACGCGGGAGGGTCGTCCAAGTGATTAAAAATTAAAAAAAAAAATTATTTTCGGGTTATTTCACTACCCCCCCCCCCCGCCCCCTCCCCCCCCCCCCCCACCCCCAAAACCCATCTGCGAAATTGAAGAACCAGCACAGTAGTGCTCCAAAACCCCACCCCCAAAACAAATTAAACAAGCTCCTCCTCCTCCTCCTCCTCCTCCTCCATTGTTCAAGGACTCGATTCATCTTCTTCCCAAGCTCCCCCTCATTCTCCATTGTTCAAGTAAGTATTTTTTTAATTTTTGATTTATTATTGTAATTTAAGTTTGAATTAATTAGTTATTTTGTTTATTGAAATAATTAGCTTGCATTTATTTGTTAACTTGTACATACCATTGTTCAAAATCTGATAAGGACTTCATTTTGATTTCTGGGTTTATTTCATAGTTTATTGTTTGGTAATTACTCATTTTTATAATCAGATCTAGTTATAGACTTAATTTTGACTTACGGATTTATTCATGTAGCATATTGAGTATTTGTTTGTTACTCATTTTTAGATAAAGATCTATTAAACACTTAATCTTGAATTAATTTTGCTTTGTACCTTGCTCTGAGCAGATCTGTATACTACTGGTTGGTCCTTAATCTGGTCTGATTTGGATCCTTAAGGATCTGTATTTTTCTTGTATTCTGTTTGTATATTTGGGTTTCTGCTTGATGCTGATATTTGATGTTTGAATTTATTTTAACTAGAGTAGTGTTTTGTGGATTATCAGGTCTTGTGAAAGTTGAGAAATTAGTTATAAAAAATGAAGTCAACGGTTTGATTGTGTATAATGAACTGGATTTGCTTAGGTTGATGAGGTTGATTTCATGTCTGTTAAATTAATCTATAAATGCATCTATTGAACTTACTCTTCCCCTTTGTTGATGATAATAGGAGGTTTGTGACTTCGAGTGATGATAAGTCGCTCCGTGTTTGGGAGTTTGGGATTCCTGTTGTCATTAAGTACATCAGTGAACCACATATGCATTCTATGCCAGCTATCTCAATGCATCCTAATGGAAATTGGCTTGCAGCCCAAAGTTTGGACAACCAGATTCTTATTTATGGTACTAGGGATAGATTTCAGCTAAATAAAAAGAAGAGGTTTGCAGGGCATATTGTTGCTGGTTATGCTTGCCAGGTTAATTTTTCGCCTGATGGGCGTTTTGTGATGTCGGGAGATGGAGAAGGTAAATGTTGGTTTTGGGATTGGAAGAGCTGCAAAGTGTTCCGTACTCTCAAATGTCATGACGGAGTATGCATAGGTGCAGAATGGCATCCATTGGAGCAGAGTAAAGTAGCGACTTGTGGATGGGATGGCCTGATAAAATACTGGTATGAAATTATATCACTATCAACTTTAGTACTTTCTTTGCAACAATCTTTGTGTGCTACAAGTGTACTGCTATGCTTGTTCTATATATTTATTAATTATTAAAAGTCTTTGAAATATATTACATACAAGTTCGAAGTTAGAACACAGTGATACAATGTCCTTCATACTTTTTTGAAGCTTCATTGTTCTAAGAATACTAGATGAGTGGCGATTGTTTTTGATTAGTCTTTGTCACTTTGGAACTTCGATTGGTGTATGAACTGCGTCCTTGAATTTGATAACCTATGGTTTCATGGAGTACTATGCTTCCATCTTAGATAGAGTGCAAGATAGAGAAAGTCCTGGTAAGGCTTTCATAGTTAGCTACTGCTTCTTTAGATTGTGTTGGAACGTTTCCCTAGTTGTTAAGCTATCAACATCTATACCCACTAAGAAATCCTCTTCCTTTTCTGAGTTTTTCCTAGTTCATTAGCCAACAAGCTCACGGGTATACTTTTCAGAATTGTAGTTTTGTCATGTGCTACTATTTATTCATTGGTAGGTGTATAACTGGGAGTGTGTTTTTCTTGTTGATTGATGTTAAAGAGGATGACAAGCTTTAATGCTATGACAAGTATCTATTGTTTTGAAATTTTTTCTTTGAAATTTTTTCTTAGAGTTCAGTGCTTGAAAGTATTTTGAGGTGACACTGGGGTTCTTTCTTGACAACTTGGAACAAGACATATTTGTATCTAATACATATTACGTTGTACGGAAGTAGTTTATCTGTGTAGCCTCCATTATTCTGTGACATGAGTACATAATATTGCCATTGCCTTGAACGCTTGATTAGAACTTTACATGAACTTCTCGCATCAAAAGTTTGCTTTACTTGCCTTACTGTCATAGGGAATAGCAGAGATATATTATTGTTCGTATAATGTTATATTATTGTTTGTCTTTTTGGATCCTGGTAGATAATGATTGGTTGTGATACATTCTATTATATCTAAGAGCCATAGCCATATAATGTAAGATATTTAAAATATAGTAATGTTTTTATTTGTTTGTTGAATTATTTTGTTTATTAGTTATGTTGATTGATTTTGGAACTGTTAGATTTTTGCAAATATAGGAAAATGATTGATTAATTAGACTTGGAAAAAAGTGTTCGATGAAATTAAATTTAGCAATGTTTATTTGAATTAAATTTGATGAGTGTACAGGTACCAAGTTGGACAATCTAGCTGTGGCGACCAAGTCATACAATACTCCATAAGTGTTTTTTCCATCGCTCTCTTTTCTTTTCAAATCTAGTTATTTGATAGTGTATTACCCAATTTTAGTTTTCTATATAGTTCATCTTTTTGTGTCATTCAACCATCTGTATATATTAATTCGATTTTTTATAGTGAACTTTATACAATTGCTTAAGCCTATTGCTATTTTTTTGGATATTATATCACTATTGCTATTTTTCATAACAATTGATATTTATTTTATTGTCTATCAGGTAAAAAATCATGAAGAATCGATGTGGATGAAAAGAAGATGTTAAATTTTTCCTAGTATTTTATGTAATTTTGTAGTGTTTAAATTTTTTAATGTAAAATTACTTATTTTATTATAAGTATAGGATATTTTAGTTTTTTAGTTTTTATTTGTAGTTTTTGTAATTGTTATAATAAGAATAACAAATATTGTAATCGATACAAATATAATTTGTATATGACTTTTGGAATTATTGTTAAATCTTTATATATGGTTCTCAAGCATTATATGAATTAATAATTAAGTATATATACATATAGAAAAATTAAAAAAAACTAAAATATATATATAATTCACATTAAATATAATAATATTCAAAAAAAAAATTCACTTGGACGACCTCACAAGGGAGGGTTGGCCAAGTGGAACTCACTTGGACGACCTCACGCGGGGGGGTCGGCCAAGTGAGCCACTTGGACGACCTCACACGGGGGGTCGGCTAAGTGAGCACTTGGCCGACCCCCCCGTGTGAGGTCGTCCAAGTGGCTCACTTGGCCGACCCCCCCGCGTGAGGTCGTCCAAGTGAGTTCCACTTGGCCGACCCCTCTAATCCCAACCCTTAAATGTGTCGTCTAAGTGACTTTTATGGGGTTGGCTAAGTGATATTTTGTAGTAGTGATTCTTCCTAGGACAATTCTCCCTATGTGTCTACATTGTGTTTTAGACTTGGACAAGTTAGAATCATAGGAGAATCCAGCTATTTATAGGCAACAATGCGATACTAGGCCTAATGCTATTAGGAAATAACTTCTCCGTCAAGAAAAGACCTTTCTTTTCTTGCACTCCAATTATTTCCTAAAAGCCCGTCCGAAACCTATTTTTGCCAGCTGTCATAATTTTGCCTCCATGGGCTCAGCTCAGCAAATATGGCTTCACAACTCAACAATCTCCCACTTGAAGACATATTTCGGATCACCATCTTCAAGCATCAATCTGCAGCAACTCCCACTTGAGTTCATCATCCCCGAACTCCCACTGAAGCTGATCCCAACTTCAGTTCCTTTGTTACCAATCCCAGAACAACACTGAATGACACCAACATGACTATCGAAGAGAAACGAGAATAGTCAATACCTTTACCCCGTTGGAATTTACCCTCATTCAGACAATTTTCATGTCCTGCCCGTGTCTGCCACCCAGACACCTTGGAAAAACCTCCAAGCTCGATTGGTCATCAATGAATTTTTCTCTTCTTCTTTCCCTTTCCACGTTAACGACTTTCCTTGATCCAATTCATTGATCTTTGATGTTTGATCAGAACATCCCTCACCAGTTAGCAAATCTCCAGGAGGTTGGAAATACCTCTCACCAGGCCTGTGAACAACGCCAGCTAACTCGGATGATTCGTTCACAGTCTTCAACTCATTACCAAGTGAAGTCTCGCATTCTGTCAGTTGGGTACCTCTCTGACCTCCAATGCGACTTCCCTTCAACAGTTCTTCAAGACTCCCCGAGAACTCTTCCAGTACATCACCAATAGGATTTTCATCAACGACAATTCTATCCCTCATAGAATTTCTCACGTCGAACCTCACCTATCTTCTGTACAAAGTTCTACAACATGAATTCTCCTTAGAACTGCCAGCCAAGTACAACATACCTGACCCATGCCTCTTTAGCTATCACGCAACATCGGCATCAACGTATAACACAGCTCTTCAAAGCTGACCCTGCACTTTTAGCTGTTAAGCAACATCGGCAGCAACGTTATCACAGCTCCTTCATATTGCAGAACTCTCCAGTACATCAACAACATGAATCTCATCGACGACAACCACGTCGAACCTCATCTGTTTTTCCTGTACCCAGTTCTGCTTGAGGAACACGGTCCCAACACACAACACATCTCTATCAGGTTTCACATCATCTAGATCCTCAGGCTTTCCCGCTAGTGGTGCTTCCAACTCTTCAATATTCATCTTCAACGTCTGAAATCTGCCCCATCAACCTTTTTTTTTTCACCTGTGTCACATCCTCTTCGCTTCCAGTCACTGATTCTTGCGGTTCTGATCCCAACCAAGGCTCTGATACCAATTTGTTATGACAGCGGAAGCGAATTAACAAATCGGATGCGAATCTTAGACAAAGAATCACGTAAAGTGCACGAAAGTAAAGAACACCAGAGAATTTAACGTGGTCTCCCTAACAACGTGTTAGCACTACTCCACGGGCTCCAAGCCACAAACAATTCACTATAATGGGAAGATCAGGTTACAGAGTTGATCAATCAGATCTCAGATGAATAGAATTACCAGTCTACACTATTCCTAGAATAGGATTATAAGACTCACTATTCCAGAACTCTTAACCTATGTAATTAGCTACATCTTGTCTCTCTATGGAACCTAGACCTCAGAGAATAGAAAACGGAAAATCTATTCTGTGAGTCTTCTTTTCGGCTCATCCAAGTCTAAGGAGAAAGTCCCCTATTTATAGGTAATCAGGAAAACCTTAGTAGACTAGTAGAGAAGGCCCAAAGCCCATCAGAAACTGCCAAAACCCTCGCGTCTTCAGATCCGATCAGGATTTGGAAAGTTCCAACCAAATCCCGATGAAACGCAGATTCAAGGCATATTCCAACATCCATCACTGTTTCCCCTTCAAAACAGTATTGTTTGGATATTAGACCCTCCGATATCCAAAGGTGGTACACCTTCTTGGGATCAATACATTCATCCTCTTTAAAAACACTCAGATAAAGAAAACATGGTTTCAAAAAAGGAGGTAGATCATAGTAACTCAAGGAAAGAACTTTTGATATTGTTCCATCTTCTCCAAGATTACCCAAATCTTGATTTAGTGTAGAATCGATATCACTATGAATCTTTTTCCAATCCTTTAAAGAGACCCTATTTCTCAAAATACCTCCAAGGATAGCTATGGCAAGAGGAAGTTGGCTACACTTATAAATCATTTCTTTCCCAAACTCTGCAAAATATTTTTCTAATTGGGGATCTACAAAATAAAAATAACAAAAAACAAATTAATAGAAAGATAAGAAAACAAGTGATTTTAGCAAGACATAACCAAATCCATTAAAATAATCATAAGATTTCAAAGTTTGAATGGTTGATTCAATGATTCAGATTTAGTTAATACACAGTTAACACCAAATTAGTTAACACACAAAAATAAGCTCTAAAGGAACATACCGTTGGGTCTATTCTGAGGCAGAGCTTTCTTGTGTAGCAACATCAAACCTTCTTCTTCAGTTAATAGTCGTTGTTTATGAACAAATCCGACCATTGCTACTTGTTCAATGCGAGTAGTGATCAACATTTTACTTTGCCCCTCCACATCTGGAAACACACGACTAAAATACTCCCAATCTGAAACCTCCCAGATGTCATCTAACACAACTAAACATTTTTTCTTTTGAAGCGCTACTATTAAATTCCTCATTAATTCACTTGCAGTTAGACCATGTGCTTCAATGTTTGTAAGTTGTTGTAGTAGATCTTTTAGTAGATCTTTTAGAGTGGCAATGAGATCACAGTTTTGGGATATACAAACCCAAGCAAAACCATCAAACTCTTGTTTGACATCGGGATGATTGTATATCTTTTTGGCCAAGGTCGTCTTTCCAGAACCACCCATACCCCATATTGATATCACTTTGTGGTATCTTACATCTTTCACAAGTGATATCAACTCCTCAATTTCATCCACCATTCCAACGAAGTCTTTATCTTCGAGTGGAAAGGTTTGTCTGAGCAATCTCTGCTTCTCTGCCTTCTCTTTTGATTTATCCTCTTTACTGATGGGGTTGATACCATAGGCATTTAGGCTTCCCCGAAGCTCGGCTAAATCACTCTTGATATCACCAATCTCACTGCCAACTTTATGGATACTGATTCCTTCATTTAGGAAGCAAGCAAATCTTCGGAGTAGTTTCTTGATTCTTGATTCTCCAGAAGATAATTCACGCTTTGACCTGACTTCTATAAAATATTTCTCCAGGACGTCCTCGGCTCTATAAGCAAGATCTCTGGTTTGCCGAACAAATGTACGAATTTGAGCATCGTCATGTTGTTTAGAGTCTGCATCTTTTAAGAAGCTTTGCAGTCTCTCAAGCTCCTTCTGAAGTTGTGTAACCTTCCCACTCACTCCGCACAGAAATGTAGCTTCTTCAACTAGTAAATCTCTGAATGTTTCCAGCACTGTTGAAACCACAAATTCAGCCATACTTTCACTCTCTCTTTTCTTGGTGAACAGTACTGTTATTAGTTATGTTACAAGCTAACAAAATAGGACAATATGATTAGCTTGTAACATAATGGACTTCACATTATTAGTCCGTATCCATTAATACTTTAATAAGTAATACTCCCTCCATCCCAAATTGTTTGTCCACTTTCTATTTTGGGAGTCAAACTTCGAAAATTTTGACCATGAATTCTCATTAACCGATAAGAGATAATATAGTCATATTGGATCTTGTTAGATTCGTTACATTGTATATTTTTGAAATATCAACTTTTTGTAATTTTCACGCTTATAGAATTAGAGATATTTACGTTTGAAGTTGTGTCTCGTAGACCGTAAAAATCAAAATAGGGCATACAATTTGGGATGGAGGGAGTAATAAAACTAGACTTGAAAAGCGAAGGTAAGTAATTAAAGTTTATCCGTGGTAGGTGGGCGACATAATTTAACATATAAATACAACACGTCAACACCCAAAGAAAAATCTAAGTCAAGTTGCTAAATTTGTCTGATCTCAATTTTTGTTTCAAATAAACAAGTGTTATGTCAATTTCTTGATAATACCATCTATATTCATCATAATGATCATCACGATAAATTTATTCATCAACTGTGATGTAACCCTAACCTCAGATGTCTCTTGGGCCTCGACCCTTGTACCTGGGCTCGGCCCAGAGCTCATCAGAGAGGCTTTTCACTATCAAGCTATCCAAGAGAGTGGACCCTGGAGAAAGTCCATACATCGCGTGGATCCAGGTTCTCCTATGAGTGTCCAGTTCAAGCCCATTCGTACACCCAAGTACTCTAGATGTAGGACACTTGTCTCACATCCAGCCATTCAGGTACCATCTTTCTCTCTCCTATATCTATATATAGGAGACACACTCAACCAAGGACGGGACGTTAATTTGACTTCTTTAAATAACATACAGTACTCAGACACTCGCCGGATCTTGTACTAACTTAAGCATCGGAGTGTCTGTGACCGGAAACGGTCACGCTTTCAGGTGAACCCGAAGCTTTGAGGAAGGACCGCTGGCTCCCAAGGCGCGGCCTTTAGGAAAGAGAACCATCTCCACTAGATTGTTCAAGGTTACATCTGATTCCGTGACATCAGTTGGACGAAGCCCTGGTCTCGGTCATATACCCGAGGCTCCAGTAGAGACACGTCCATCATTGGCGCCGTCTGTGGACTCGATACAGAAAGCTATGGATCAGGATTTACCACAAAATGAGCTCTCTACGAGTCTACCTCCTCAACCTCAGGTCCCGGAGAATCATCCAGGGGTGTTCACTCCGGAGATGGAGGCTGAGATACAACGAAGGGTTCAGATAGCTGTTCAACAGGCTTTAGCTAATCTACCCGCGGCTGTACATCAGGAGGTTCATTCTCAACCACAACAGCATGAGGAGGGCTACGGAGCTTCTCATCATCCAAATGAGAATAGCCAAAGGGTTGAGAGATCTCGAAGATCAGCACCACTGCCAAGGGCAGTGCCTGCACCTCAACCCCACAATCAGTACAGTCAGCAAAATGGTTCTGAGAGGCTAGATAGGCCAGCACCACCTCCTCCAGAGGTGCCTGCAACTCAGGAACCAAACCTTCTACGCACGATACAGGAGGAGATGGAGAAGTTTAAGGCTACAATGCTTGCAACACTGAAACCCCAAGTTCCATCATACATGATTCCCCAGACAAGAATGCCATTCTCGGTGCGTTTGGAAATGAAGGATGTACCTACAGGGTATATATTACCGCGGCTTAACCAGTATAGTGGTACGGGGGATCCACAAAAGCACCTAAGGGGTTATACGGCTCAGATGATCGTATCTACCCCAGATAAAGACATGTATGCAAAAGCCTTTCCTAATAGTCTGACAGGAAAGGCACTCGATTGGTTTATGCAGTTGCCACAGGGGTCAATTGATAATTTTGACCAAACAGCACTAGCATTCTTGGCTAAATTTGGTTCAGAAATTAACCAAGAAGAAGATGAACGGGTGTTACTAGCAATAAAACAGAAGCCCGGAGAGACTTTGAAGGCATATCACAAAAGGTATAATGACAAATTGCTCACATTACCTTCGGTGGATGCCAGGCTTGCATACATGGCCTTTTATGAGGGTCTACAATATGGGAAGCTCAAAAAGGCTTTAACATTGGAAAAGCCAATGGGAAAGGATGAGCTCACGGCTAAGGTACGCCGGTATATTGATGTAGAAGAGTTGCGCCTAAAGGACAAGGATCCCAAGGATCTCAGGGAAACGGTCCTTCAAAAACAACCTTCAAAAACAAAGGTGTGGGAACGATTACAACGGCCAAGGGGTGCGGATTTCTCACAGCTTGGTCAAGACAAGAAATATGCTCAAACTTCTGCCCCATCCAAAGCTGTGGCTAAATGCACGTCAGGAAAAGGAGTAGATAGGGGCATTGCAAGTTTAAATATTTCTATGGCGGAGGTATATTCTGAAATATCAGACAAGGGCCTTTTACCTAAACCACCAAGGTTGACAACACCCTACAGTAAAAGGGATAAAAATAAATATTGTGAGTACCACAGAGAGTGTGGCCATGACACGGGTGATTGTAGAACCTTGGAAAAAGAGATAGAGAAGCTAATTGAAAGAGGCTATCTCCGAGAGTATACTGATCATAAGGGTAAGGGTAAGGGCCGGGCAAGAAGCCCACAACGCAGCCGAGACTCAGTGAAAAAAGAAAAACGTGAGCATTCCCCCGTTATCACTGGAAGAATAAATACAATTTCAGGAGGACCCAGTGGAGGAGGAGACTCACGGAACTCTCGGAAAAAGTATGCAAGACGCGACGTCTATGCCTTCAACTCCGTCCCAGCCAAAAATACCGAGCCTATCACATTCACAGAAAAGGATATGGAGGGGATTGAGGTGCCACATGATGACCCATTCATCATAATCCCGGTGATAGGAACATTGGAGGTTGATCGGATGCTGGTGGACACAGGGAGTTCTTCTGATATCTTATACTTATCTACATATGACCAGTTACACCTCCCACGTAGCAGGCTGCAACCAGCTAATACGTCCCTCACAGGATTCACGGGGCATTCAATTACACCTGTAGGTGTTGTGGCCCTAGACGTAGCTTTCGGGAGAGGAGGAAAGTCTGTAACTACACTGGTTCGATTCACAGTAGTAGATATCCAGGACTCGGCATATAATGGGATAATTGGAAGGCCCACCCTCACGGCTATCAAGGCCATCATATCCCCAGCCCACATGAAAATGAAATTCCCAACTCCAGGAGGGATAGGTGAGATGCGAGGAGATCAAAAAAATGCAAGGATGTGCTATTTGAGTTCAGTACCTTCGGAGAAGGTAGGGGGAAAGAGGAAGGCGTGCAATCAAATTTTGGTCACGGCCCAAGACGAAAGGGACAATTCCCCCAAAGAACGAGAAGTGGAAACATATGCCCCACATGAGGAGGTAGAAAGGGTTCCTTTTACAGTCACAGATCCTTCCAAAACATTTCGAATAGGAACCAAACTGGACAAGCAGCATCGTGAGAATCTAATACAGTTGATTAGAGACTATACAGATGTATTTGCATGGGGCCCAGAGGACATGCCAGGGGTTGATCCACGCACGGCCATACACAAGTTATATGTTGAGCCATCCTATGTCCCGGTTAAACAAAAGAAGCGGACATTTAACGCTGAAAAGAACAAAGCAATCAGAGAGGAAGTCTCGGCACTACTTCAGGCTGGGGCAATTAAAGAGTTGAAATTTCCCACATGGATTGCAAACGTGGTGCTAGTGAAAAAACCGAATGGTACATGGAGGATGTGCACGGATTTCACAAGCCTCAATAAGGCATGTCCAAAGGATTTTTATCCACTTCCATGTCTGGCACGGCTGGTGGATGGGAGCGCGGGCCATGAGGTGTTTGACTTCATGGATGCTTCTAGAGGATACCATCAGATATTTATGGATGACGATGAGGCTGAGAAGACTGCCTTCATCACAGAATACGGCCTTTATTTCTGGAAGGTAATGCCATTTGGTTTGAAAAACGCAGGCGCGACCTATCAGAGGATGGTCAACAATATGTTCCAGCAACAGATTGGTCGCAACATGGAGGTATATGTTGATGATATGCTGGTAAAGAGTAAGCTTCGGAAAGATCATCTCCCAAACCTGACTGAGACATTACAGACACTACGGGAAAACAAGCTACGGATTAATCCAGATAAATGCTCGTTTGGTGTCACCTCGGGAAAGTTCTTGGGGTATATGATAAGTAAGAATGGGATAGAGCCAAATCCTGATAAGATAAAGGCTATCACTGACATGAAGCCACCTACAAGTTATAAAGAGCTGATGAAGCTCAATGGATGTTTGGCAGCCTTAAGCAGATTCATTTCTAAATCAGGAGAGCGTAATTTACCTTTCTTTAAAAATCTAAGGCGCGCTCCTGAAAAATTTCACTGGGACGAGGAATGCAGAAACGCTTTCGAGGAATTGAAGAGTTATTTGTCAAGTCCAAGGCTGCTAACACATCCAGAGCAAGGAGAAACTCTACAAATATACTTGGCCGTGGCTGAAGGGGCAGTCAGTGCAGTTCTGATCAAACAAGACAAGGGTATTCAACGACCTATATATTATGTCAGCCACGTCTTACGAGGATCAGAGGTAAATTACCCACTAATTGACAAATTTGCTTATGCTCTTATCGTCGCGGCTAGGAGATTGAAAATTTATTTTGAGTCGCACCCAGTGGAAGTAGTCACGGATCAACCACTCAAAAGGGTACTAGCTAGTCCAGTTCTATCAGGAAGATTAACTACATGGGCTATTGAGCTAAGTGAATTCGAGATAACTTTCGTGCCAAGAACGAGCATCAAGGCCCAGGCATTGGCAGATTTCGTCAATGAATGCACGGATCCTACAGCTAGGATGGAGGTCACGGTCCCAGAAGAGCTGGAGCCTCCACAATGGACCTTAAATGTAGATGGAGCCAAAAATAGTAAGGGGTCAGGGGCAGGAATTGTTATTCAAGGCCCAGAAAATATAAAGTTCAGTTATGCCCTTAGGTTCACTTTCTACACTACGAATAATGAAGCAGAGTATGAGGCACTGATTGCAGGATTACAATTGATACATAGCCTCGGGGTTAAAGAAGTTTTTGTCAAGGGAGACTCAAAACTGATAATGGATCAAGTCAATGGTACATGTGATGTCAAGAATGAATCTTTAATGATGTATCAAGCAAAGGCAATAATAGAGGCTAAGAAGTTCACGCAAGTCATCTTCCAACACGTGCCTCGAGCTCAGAATCAAGATGCAGATTATCTATCCCAGCTAGCCACGGTGTGGTATGAGGAGCTACCTTCTGAGGTATTAATTGAGGTTCGAGACATACCAGCACATCAGATTAATTATGTCTCAACGGTGTTGAATGACGAGGAAGATTGGCGCACACCTATAGCAACATACCTTCTCAAGGGAGATTTGCCAGTAGACGAGACTAAGGCTCGCACATTAAAAGCCAGAGCTCACAGGTTCCATATGATTGAAGGAGAATTATATAAAAAATCATGGGAGGGGCCATTATTATATTGTGTGGCTAGTAAGGATACAGCGAAGATTCTGGCCGAGGTACATAATGGATGGTGCGGCAGTCACATAGGCCAAGGAGCTTTAGCACTGAAGATCACGAGGACAGGTTATTTTTGGCCCACGATAAGAAAGGATGCAGTAGAATTTGTCAAACGATGTAATGCTTGTCAAAGACAGGGGGCCGTGTCTCATCTACCGGCCACGGCTATGACACCCATTATTACTCCAATACCATTTGCCATGTGGGGCATAGACTTGGTCGGAAAATTACCAAAAGCCAAGGGTAATGTGGAATACGTCATAGTCGCGGTAGATTATTTCACAAAATGGGTAGAGGCTGCACCCCTTGCAAGAACAAAGGGAGATGACGTGGTAAGGTTCATATGGAAGAACATAGTCACGAGATATGGGGTACCTAAGATCTTGGTCTCCGACAATGGCCCACAATTTGAGGGAAAGATAGTAAAGGATTTTTGTACCAAATATGATATTGAACAACGGTTTGCCCCAGTATATTATCCTCAGGCAAATGGTCAAGTGGAAATGATGAACAGAGTCATCTTCAATGGGATTAAGAAGAATCTCATTCAAGCCGAGACTACCCAAGGGGCATGGTTGGAGGAGTTACCAGTGGTCTTATGGTCCATGCGCACCACTCCATCTAAAGCTACAGGAGAAACACCATATAGCCTAGTATATGGAGTCGAGGCACTACTCCCAGTAGAGGTCGGTTTACCAACTTTCAGACAGCGCGGCTTTGATGAGAAACTTAATGAACAAAGACTGAGGCAACAAATGGACTTCTTGGACGAGTTTAGGGACCATGCTTTATACAAAACACAACAGTATAAAAGTCTCATGGCCCGGGCATATAATAGGCGTGTTCAAGGGAGGCAGTTCAAAGTAGGAGACCTTGTTCTCAGACTTTATTCAGCAGCTAATCCACGAGATGTTAATAAGCTGAGCCCAAACTGGGAAGGACCATACAGGGTCGCATCTGTATTGGGGCCGGGGACGTACAAGTTAGAGGAACTCAGTGGTGAACCAGTCCCCAGAACATGGCACGTGACTAAGTTGGTGAAGTTTTATATTTAAGTAATCGTCATGAAGGCATGTATAAATTGAAAAAGCCTAATATATCATTTCGTTCATTTCCCATAATAACAAATTGCAGGATCACGGCTAATACACCTCAAACATGTGACTTACATCAGATAAGTCACTAGAGGTCTCGGCTATTCAACCTCCAACATGTGACTTACATCGGATAAGTCACTAGAGGTCTCGGCCACTACACCTCAAACATGTGACTTACATCAGATAAGTCACTAGAGGTCTCGGCTATTCAACCTCCAACATGTGACTTACATCAGATAAGTCACTAGAGGTCTCGGCTGTTCAAGCCTCCAACATGTGACTTACATCAGATAAGTCACTAGAGGTCTCGGCTATTCAACCTCCAACATGTGACTTACATCAGATAAGTCACTAGAGGTCACGGCTATTCAACCTCCAACATGTGACTTACATCAGATAAGTCACTAGAGGTCTCGGCTAATCAGCCTCCAATATGTGACTTACATCAGTTAAGTCACTAGAGGTCTCGGCCATTCAACCTCCGACATGTGACTTACATCGGATAAGTCACTAGAGGTTATGCCGTATCAAGCCAACATATGACTCATGACAAAGTTAACAAAAACGAGATAAGATACTTGCATAGGTACTTGTAAATTGCAAAAGCATGTCTTCATTTAAGAAATTCACAAAAGTTTTGCAAAGGGGCCAGGGAGTATATATGCAATATCGAAGAGACAGGAAATAAAATACATATATTGAAAACTGAGTGAATACAAAGATAAAGTTATACAGGGGGATCAGTAGGGACGGGGAGAGCTTTCAATTTCTTGAACTCCTCAATAAGTTCAACAAGCCCCGGACATTTCTCAGAGTTTACTGAAGCAAACTCAGAAAGAATGCAAGCTTGGTTCTTCAGGACATGATGGCGAAGAGCAGGACTCTTCATGAAAGCCTTCACTTGCTCCTGGACGGTGCCGGGGATGGAGTTCTTAAGGTCCACGGCTGATTTAGCCAACGAGCCAGCCCTCTTCTTCCAGGTCTCGATGGATTTCTCAGACGACTCAGCTTTAGCCTCGGCAGCCACCAGCTGAGCGTGTTTGTCTTTCAGGAGCGAAGCTGCTTCCTCCTTTTGTTTGGACAGTTCAGCTTGAAGAAGAGTGACACGTTTCTTCTCAGCATGAGCCATCGCCTCCTGCTCCTTCGCCGCGTCCTTCCATGATTGGGCGAGAGTCTGGTTAGCATCGGCCGTGGCTTCGGCCTTCTTCAGCTTATCTTCCAAATCTTCACAAACTAGCTCCAATTGACGAGCTCTTCTTCCCAGCACGAAGATCCCATTCATCGTCTGGAAAAAGATAGAAGGTTAGACTTAGAAGAACAAAAGGAAGAAAAATAACGGAAAGAGAGAGGCCAAACCTTCAGGTGATGATGTAGAACTTCGGCACTCAAGTCCGTAGCATCATCAATCTCCTCGTAAGGTTTACATTCACCTTGCAGCATAAGAGGTTTGATTGCCTTCAGACTATCTTGAGGATGGCCCCATTCCGAGTCCTTTTCCACAATTAAGGCAGCCCCGGGTAAGATGTAGGGAGGAGGCATGAATGTCATGCTGTACCGCACATCAACGGCTTTCCCATCAGGGCGAAAGAGGGAATCACGGATACCTCCTCGGGTGACCCGAGTAGTAGTACTTCCATCCTCTCCCTGAATAGGACCTTCTTTATTTGAAGGTGCCAGCTCAGGACCCCGGCTTCCCTTACTTTTCTTGGCCTGAGAGTCCCGATTGGCCGCAACCTTTTTCCTCTTTAAAGTATTGGAGGGAGGGACTGGAGGAACCTTCTTCCCCTTCTCCTTAGGAGGACCCTCGGGAACAGATGGAGGAGGTATAGTTTGTAAAGGCACAGGTTCGACCCTTGCAGCTTCGGCCATTGGACTTTGTATAGGCACAGGAAGGGAAGGAGCCTTATCCCCAAACATAGCCTCAAAATCGAGACTGAGATGGGAAGGGGCAGTCAACGCCGCGTCCGTCACTTCATCTGAGAAAATAAAAACGAGTCATTAATCACGGGTGAAAGAAAGACACCGATTAAAAGAAGATGAGTAAACAAAGAGGAAGTACCCCAAGTAACGGTACGGGAAAAGCGTTTATCTACTATCCCAGCCAGCATGAGACTACCCTCGTCACAAAAGGTATTCCAGGGCAATGGAACCTTAAAGGTAGTACGAAGGATTTCAAGGCTACGTTTGTCCTCCTCAGAACTCTTATACTTCTTGAGGCCATGGTTAAGGGTTTTCGGTTGCCAGCGACGAGGTACACCTACGCCAAAGTTCCCCTTTACCAAACACCATACCCGATGATAAAAATTATCGGAGACTTTGCTGGGACGGGGGGAACTCAAGAAGGCACAATCCTTCATGGCAGAAAAATAATATTGTCCTTTGTGCGTAGCCGAGTACATCAAGCGGAAAAGACCTACGGTGGGAACTACCCCCGCCCTGGCACAAGCTACTTGGAAGATGGTCAAGATAACATGACCCATAACTGTTATTTGACCAGGGGCCGAAGGAAGTATTCTAAGAATATCCTGTACAAAAGGGGTCAAGGGGAGCCTAAAACCTACATTTAGAGAAAGAATGTGCAAGGGGGTATATCCGTCCTCATGTGTTAAGAAAGTCTCACCCTCACAAGGAAAACGAATAATAAAAGAAGGGGGAATGTTATAAAATAGGCGAACATTTCGCAAGTTTAACCGAGGATCCACAGGGAGGGAGTCTGCTATGAAGGTGGGTTCCTTACCATCAGCAAACAATAAATGCAACAAGTCCTCCTCGGAAAGTTGTTCATTTTCCCTTACGGCCACATCTGAAGCCGCAGCTTCTTGAGTACCCGAAGTGTTAGCCGAGTAAACAGCAGCTGAAGGAGAAGATGTTGTGGCTGGTGGGCTACGGTGGACTACAGGTAAAGGGGACGCGAGGTTAGGTGGAGGATTATTTAGCATCTCCTGAAACTCAGGGTCGTCTTCAGTTGCAGCGTCCACTTTCGGGGGAGATACCTCCACCAATGAATCATCAGAACTCTCGGAGGTGTGTTCTTCAACATTCGGAGGATTAGAAACGAGGGGAGTCACATTTCTGGGAGAAGAAGGAACCTGAGAGCCAGTGGGCTCTGAGGAAATGGGAATATTGACCTGCAAAATTCGAAGCTCAGAATTACAACAAGTCATATCAGACCCAGCAATTACGCGAATGAACAGCGAAGGGGCATACCTCAGTCATGGTAGCATCAGCAGGGGGGGAAGCCGCGGAGGTTGTTCCGTCCATAGTGGTCTCTACAAGGAAGGAAAAGGATGAGTCCAAATACTTGTCCAAAATACAATTCAAGGGACATTAACATAAAATTGAAACCAAAAGAATCCTTGGAAGATCAAAATAAAGAATTTGAAAAGGTTTTAGGAGGGAGATGAAGAACACCAAAAAAGGGGGAAAGTAACGGTTCATCTCCCCCACCGATACAAACAGTCAAAAGAGGAACCCAGAAGAACAGATGATCACCACGACCGGATACCACCGTCATACAACCGTTAACAACCACTGTAATCCGGGGAATCTTGCCGTAAAGATAGGGTTTTTTCGGAAAATTACAGGTCAAGAATTTATTACAACCGGAAATTGGTGATTTCAGAATTCACATCCACAGCTAAAAGCAAGAAGAACCTACCAAAAGGAAAGAACAAGAATTCCAGCCAGAAATCAAGGTGAGAGAAGGATGAGGAAGACGACGAATCGGGGAGTTGCAGAGGAGAAATTCGAAGGAAAAATTAAAGAAGTACAAGTGAAGGGTTTTAACCCCCCTTTTATAGAGTCCAAGTACGACTTCTCACCTTCCGGAGTGTTCCTGTAATGACACGTGTCACGGTGGCGGATATCCCAATAAGATGTCTCAAAGTGTCTAAGCAAACCAGAGTTTATCTCCTCGTCTTCATCCATTCTACAGGGGCGCGCAGGTAGATAAGGTCCAGACGACCAGATAAAAGGGGCAATGATGTAACCCTAACCTCAGATGTCTCTTGGGCCTCGACCCTTGTACCTGGGCTCGGCCCAGAGCTCATCAGAGAGGCTTTTCACTATCAAGCTATCCAAGAGAGTGGACCCTGGAGAAAGTCCATACATCGCGTGGATCCAGGTTCTCCTATGAGTGTCCAGTTCAAGCCCATTCGTACACCCAAGTACTCTAGATGTAGGACACTTGTCTCACATCCAGCCATTCAGGTACCATCTTTCTCTCTCCTATATCTATATATAGGAGACACACTCAACCAAGGACGGGACGTTAATTTGACTTCTTTAAATAACATACAGTACTCAGACACTCGCCGGATCTTGTACTAACTTAAGCATCGGAGTGTCTGTGACCGGAAACGGTCACGCTTTCAGGTGAACCCGAAGCTTTGAGGAAGGACCGCTGGCTCCCAAGGCGCGGCCTTTAGGAAAGAGAACCATCTCCACTAGATTGTTCAAGGTTACATCTGATTCCGTGACATCAGTTGGACGAAGCCCTGGTCTCGGTCATATACCCGAGGCTCCAGTAGAGACACGTCCATCAAACTGTATATGTCCCAAAATATTGATTAACATTACATGATAAATTTTAGTTAAGCGGAAGCATTATTTCGACAATTCAACAATTTAATATAACCAATACACGGTTAAATAATAATAGTTCAAAATGAGAAACATACACACCGATCAATATTTCATGAATAATTATCAACACAAAACTTAAGCGATATAATATGGCTAAAATTGAATCATTGAGCCAAACAATTAGTTCATACATTTTCGAATAATATCTCAAGATTATATATTAAACCATAAGTATACTTACACCATGCACATGTTACCAAACCTATCATTGAGATTACTATTAACCACCTAATATAATTATTAAAGCAATCCACTTAACAATAAAATATCTCATGTATGAACACTAAAGGATCTTGGGGTATGTATGAACACTCAACGATGAATCGTGAAAATTTTGGGGTCAAATTGTAATTAACCATAAAATTGAGGTCAAATACCTAATTAATTGAGAATTTTGGGCCAAATACCTAATTAATTGAAATTTTTGGGCCAAATTCGGCTTGAAAAGACTAAAATAACCTTACTAAAGGCGCACATGGGTGCCACGTGAGTTGACCGGCAGTTGACCACCTGAAAAAGTGATCAACTGACCAAAAGAGACACTTTTGAAAAAGTTAGTGATCAACTAGGACACTCTGAAAAGTGAGTGATCAACTATTGACATAGGTAAAAATTAGATCATGTCCCCGGCCAAAAACCCTAAATAATAACAATAATAAAGATAATAACGAAAAATGTACTACTTGACAGAGTTGTCCTTGACGACAGTTCATTATCAAGATTAGGACCCGTCAAAGATCTTTGTGGTGGTCTGAAATTGAAGATGAAGCGAGATGACTATTCTTTGGGCAACCAACAATACATCCCTTGGATGGATAACAACTTTGCATGACCGATGACGGACATCCCACTTTAATTTACCCTGGGAACATTATCAGAAATATTAACATTTATTTGCCTAAAAAGAAATATAGAGAGATTAGTCCATAATCTTGATGGTCCAACCGTTCTACACACAAATCTTGGTCCAGAATTGAGTATGCTTTTTTGCACAGTTCGAAACAAATAATAGTACAGAGATAATCAAAACAAATCCTCTTAGAGTTGAAGTCTCGGAAGTTCAATAAGCTAATAACCAAGAGAAAAGCTAGGTCGATTACAAATGTTTTTGATGTGGATATCTCTCCAAAACAAAGTTTGAAATGGAATTTTTGTTTCAAATAAACAGAGTTTTTGTAATCTCAATTTTCAAATGAGTTTTTTTATGAATGTTTGTGGTTAATTTTATGTTAACCATAAAAGTACATTGTTGAGACATGTGACAAATTTACATTATAATGAGTGTACTAGTTAATGTCGCCCAGCAAACGCCGGGTCAAAAATGAATTCATTCAAGGCTTTTGGTCTAACTATCCGATAGTATCTTATATGCGTACACTAAAATAATAGTCTGGGGTGGCCAAAACCCAGCAGCTCCTAAGAAACCCATTATGTCATCGAAAAAGGGCAACATCATGATTCATGGCTACTACTGTCGATAATATAAGGTATGCACTTCTCCATATCAACCTAAATGGACAGAAACAGCTCGTTTTATTTCCGTTTATGAATATACTATTAGGCCATTTCTTGGTGCACCAATCTTCGACAAATGCATATAGCAGTTGGGCATATACCTGATAGGCTCCTGCAATGTGAATAGCAACGCACAGATTAGCCAAGCCAACATGCACAGAGGTCAAGCGATCCATGCTAACTCGTCCCCTGTCCACGCCAATGACAGCAGTCTTGACCCAATCACTACAGTAATGATATTCATATGAGCATTCGTAGTCATCGATGTCCCTGTACGTTTAGCTTTACTATCATCATCTTTCTTGGAATCTGAAACAGAGATGTTGAGTTCCCCTCCAATTTTCTTCCTTCTTGAAAAAGATACTATAAGTCACTCTCAAAATGTTAAACTAATCATTCAATTGGACCCAAAATGGAACTCAATTCTCCACTAATTAGAATAAATTACATAATAAAATTGAAAATGGTACAAAATAGCTTACCCATTAAAGCACCATTTTGAACTTATCGATTGTTACCATATCACTGTACTATAAGTAATTAAACTGATCATTCGATTTGAGACGAATGGAACTCAATTCTTTCACAGTTACCTGAAAGGGGGAAAATCCCAATTCTAAAAATTCAATCTTTGGCACATTTAGACAATAAATCAAGAATCAAACACGGTCCAAGATATTAAACTAATCATTCAATTGGACCCAAAATGGAACTCTATTCACCAATAATTAGAATAAACTAGATAATAATATTGAAAATGGTACAAAACACAAAATTTCAGAGTTTCTAACTTAAGTAATACTTAGATAGTACTTCATATAATAATGACTCAATAACATATTGCAAACCAAATTAAAAAAAAAATAAGGCACCAAACATGATGGTCAGAATTAGAATTCTATATAGTCCAAAGAGCCAAATTCAGATATTAAATTCGTTAAAATAGTTACAGGATAAGCTTCAAACATACAAAACTAAACGGCACATAAAAGTAAATATTGTTTGATGCAATGTGCTGTCTTTGGTAATGGAGGTCTACAGGTGGCGGTGTTAATGGAAGAGAGGAGAAGGATTCTCATTTAAAGTGTTTTCTTTTAAATAATGAGATCCTCTCCCAAAGAAAGATTGTTTTTTCTTTTTTTGATAAATCATACATTCCGATCAAGTACTCATTATTTCCAAAGATTAGAGCCGCAAGAAATTGTTATCATCAAAATTCATTACGTTGATACAATAATCTCACTCGATGCGAAAATAGATTGTAATAGGCCTTTTGTTCTTACATTTTCTGTTACGATACAATATACGGAGTATTATCTTTAGTAATTAGCAATTACAAAATACACAGTTTTTTGTAATCTAAATTTTGAAATGAGTCAAAATCTATATTGGTACCAATATAAATCGGCATCCTTCCTGGATCATCAAAATTATACCGAATGGGATCCACTAAATCGTCGAAGAAGAGAGGATCCCGACTCATTCTTGATCCCATTCGCGACGGAATAACGATTTGGATGAGGAAGATGACCGAACAAGCAAATCTGACTAGCTAGTAGAAGCTTTACTCACTGTATCAAAATTAGCAATTATTTTCAACACTCATAACATTCATTTTGTTACTGATGCATTTCTTACACAGATCTGGGCAGAGGATTTAAGGAATATTATTACGAACAACAAATGGAGACATGTTTTGGACGAGAAGAGTAAGGATGTCTGCAGCATTCTCTAGCACCCAACGAGAATGGGATGTTTTTTGAATCTTGAAGAACTCTTCCGAGATCAGTGTTTCATTTTGCTTTCTGTCTCCTGTTGACAAAGGATAGCAGAAGTAGTGAATTAGAGGAATAAAAGCAAAACATAACCTCATACGTCATTCAATTCTTTTACTCTAATACTATCAACATTTGAACAATCACACCAAAATAAATAAATAAATTAAACTAAAGTTGATTTCCCTTCTTCAAGCCCACTTGACACGGTTTCAGGTGGATAGTTCGTTATTAAATCTGAATAAAACAAAAAAAATGCAACATTTATGAATATGTAAATTCAAAAATGAACATACATGTCTGGAGCATAGCTCAATTGATAAAGAATCAAAATGTAAATACCATCATCCTCGTCTCTTCATGTAACTCATGTTTGGTTTTCATTGGGACAAACCGAAGTAATCAAGCTTTACTCGAGGATGCTTAGAGACCGTTAGTGTGAGGGTTTCACATTTTAGAAATGAACATAGACAAGAAATTTGAAAGAGAGTGAACATAGACAAGAAATTGCAGAGAGAGTTATTACCTGAAGATTGAGTGGTAGTGATTACCAAATCCTTCTCATGGAAATTATACAATCTTAAGGTGGGGGTACTGAGACTGATGCATCTCGCACCTGCTCTTCAATGATAACATTTTCTTTCCCAAATGCAATTCTTTGAGATTATGAAGATATTTCAATCCATCTTCTGGTACAATCTTCAATTCGTCCCAATCTCTGATCTTTAGTTCGATCAGATTCGGCAAGCTACCTTCGCCTATTATTATCTCTTTTAGTTCCATACCCGCTATTTCCAAAGATTTGAGCCGCAAGAAATTCTTATCATCAAAATTCATTACTTCTAAATTCGTTACCTCAGTGTTAACACAAGAGAGCTTGGTTAAGTTTGGCATTTTACCCAACCACTCAAATATTATTTCTCCATCGAGACCAAGGCAAATCTTCAAGGACAAACATTCTATATTTTGGCCAAATGGAGCTTCGTATTTGGGAAGCATTGACAAATTAACAATCAAAAAATCCAATCGAGTGACATGAGTACTCATCAATGCCGCCTTTGCCCATTGGCCAACTTGGCTCATATTCAGTTCCAATGTTTTGATTGTCTTCCAACTATTCATTTTGTCGATAATCAAAGCACCTTGCTCGTCATTGTCATGTCCCTGGAAGGATATTTCGAATACCCGGATGCTTGTTAGTTCAGAAAGCTCCATCAACTCAATAGGGTTGTTTCCGAAATGATTCAAAATGAATGTCTCCAGTTTGCCCAGGCCATTGAGATGCAATTTCCTTTCTGGTCCGCATGTGAATTCATTAAGATAAAGATGTACCAGAGGACTCTTTTTTGAGAATATGTCATGTGGTATCATAATCACATTGTATGTTCTCAAATCAAGAGTGTCTAAAACCGGCAAATCACCTACACATGATGGCAACTCTTTCACATCACAATGAAGCAAACATAGATACCTTAAATGGATCAATCTTCCCATTCCTCTAGGTAGCTCCTTTTCATAAAACCAACATATATTGAAGTTGAGGATTCTTAGGAACTCGAAATTCTCCACAGATGCTTTCACATTATGCTTTCTCAACCCTTTACCGCTTCCAACAAATTGAAACGAAAGAGCTCGTACATACGAACTTGTTATTAGCTCAAATGGATCAATACACCTTCCTTCATCATCATCATCATCTACTGGCATATGTATAACGTATCTAGGTGCATCCCCAATCACAGAGGGTCTATTAGCTTTATCGGTCAAGGTCTCTAGGAAGTACTCTTCCTTTGCTCGCCTCAGGCACAACTCTCTCATCATATCATGAACTCTCAACCACCTAGACTCTTCAAATATATCATCCCCTTCAACTTGGACCATGGATCTTGATATAAGCGCTTTTAAAAACCTATCTGCGACATCCATCAATGTTTCCCCTTTTAAACAGTATCCTTTGGATATTAGACCCTCCGCTATCCAAAAGTGGTACAATTTCTTGGGATTAATACGTTCATCCTCTTTAAAAACACTCAGGTAAAGAAAACATGGTTTCAAAAAATGGGGTAGATCATAGTAACTCCAGGAAAGAACTTTTGATATTGTTCCATCTTCTCCAAGATTACCTAAATCTTGATTTAGAGTAGAATCGATATCACTATGAATCTTTTTCCAATCCTTTAAAGAGACCCTATTTCTCAAAATACCTCCAAGGATAGCTATGGCAAGAGGGAGTTTGCCACACTTATTGATCATTTCTTTCCCAAACTCTGCAAAATATTTTTCTAACCGGGGATCTACAAAATAGAAATAACAAATAGCAAATTAATAGAAAATTAGTGATTTTAGCAAGACTTTGTGATTCTTGTATGTACTACTAAATTTTATCTTGTTCGTTATATATATATCAAAAGTCACCTGGTGATGATAACATCTATAATATGATATCTTAGATTTGCTGAAACCAATTTTCTTAGGAAAACCACGGATGAGGCCATCATCCGTAGATTCTATCTTTAGTCTGTACATTTAGGCGTTCTCTGAATATAAACACAAATACAGAAACTAGATCAAATACACAAATAAATACAGCTTATGGTATCAAACTTAAATCTGAGTACTAAATTCTTATACTAAATTCTTATACAAAACACACCTTTTGTGTTTGATTAAAAAATGAATTTGAAAATCTTTTATACTGTCATAAATAAAAAACACCTTAAGTTTAGAAATTTTTATGGCCAAAATAAAATGGATGTGTAAATGCATGAGTTGGTTATTGACACTATTTATATGTAGATTTTTTAATGGGTGTAACGTCTGACTAATTCGCCTTTTAGTATTATGGAGTTAATTGCTGGAATGGTCCCAGTAAGTTGGGGTTTGTTGCAGTTTGGTCCCTGAAATTGGCACTGTTGCGAAAATGTTAACGGTTCTTGGACCAAAAGACACCATTATACACACTTTCGGGGACCATTTCCACAACAGTGCCACTTTCGGGGACCAAACTTCAACAGACCCCCACTTACAAAGCCATTCCAGCAATTAACTCTAGTATTATGAGTACTAAAAAAAGCTTAGTACCATAAGTCACTCTCACAAATACACATAGTTTAGAGATAATCATCTAAAAAATATTAGGGATCAATATTCTTAAAGAATTGGTATCATAGCTTAGTTATGATCATAACCACACAAAAATATATGGCTGGAAGCGAAGGGAATGTGACACACGTAGAAAATGTCGATGAGACAGATTTCACACACTGAAATCTAATGTAGATTGCTACTTGTATGGGAAGGAGTTAGAAGCACCACTAGAGAATAAGCTTGAGAAAAAAATAATGCGTCTTGAAGTAAATTAAATTGAGATAGTTATAATCAGATTGTGTTCCTCAAAAGGATCTATGCATGTATGTGCACGGAAAACATGTGAGGGCATGAGAATTATATGAGAATTGATACAATTGTCTTTGGTGAAATTTCTGTTGTTGATTTATTGAGGAGTTCTTAGAAAAAATTGAGGAGCTGTGGAAGTATAACTCCATTGAAGATCAGAAAGGTAACCAACTAACATATGTAAGAGTTTACTTAGTGATGAGTTGATCATTGTGAATGAATCATCCGAGTTAGCTAGCGTGGTTCACATGCATGGTGAGAGTTATTCTAATCCAATATCGAAGTTCAGTAAATTAGACCAAGGAAAGTCGTCGATGTGGAAATGGAGAGTACAAGAGAGAAATTCATTGATGACTAATCGAATTTGGAGGTTTTCCAAGGTGTTTTAGTTGAAGACAAAGGCATAACATGGGTTATTCGTGATTCTCTTCGATAGTCAAGTTGGTGTCATTCAGGAATATTATGGATTGGAAAGAAATGAACTGATAATAGAGTTTGAGGATGATGAGCTCATGACCGAGCTGGTACAGATGAAGCTTGAAGATGATGACCCGAAATATGTCTTTTAAGTGGGAGATTGTTGAGTTGGTGAAGTGAAATTTTCCAATGGACTTTTAGGTAGATTTTCTTTATTAGCTAGGTATCTTTAGAGCTCATTGTGTGATTATAAACACAAATACATAATCAAATCTGTCAAAATAATCATAAGATTTAATAAAATTGAAAATAGGTTATAATTCTGATTTAGTTAACACAAAGTAAACACACATAAAAATAGGTTCATGAGAACATACCATTCCGTCTATGTTGTGGCAGAGCTTTCTTGTGAAGCAACATCAAACCTTCTTCTTCAGTAAATAGTCGTTGTTTATGAACAAATCCGGACATTGCTACTTGCTCAATACGAGTAGTCACCAACATTTTACTTTGCCCCTCCTCATCTGGAAACACACGACTAAAATACTCCCAATCATCAAACTCCCAGATGTCATCGAACACAACTAAACATTTTTTCTCTTGAAGCACTCTTGTTAAATTCCTTATTAATTCACTTGAACTTCCATGTGCTTCAATGTTTGTAAGTTGTTTCAGTATATCTTTTAGAGTAGCAATGAGATCACAGTTTTGGGATATACAAACCCAAGCAAAACCATCAAACTGTTGTTTGACATCGGGATGATTGTATATCTTTTTGGCCATGGTCGTCTTTCCAGAACCACCCATACCCCATATTGATATCACTTTGTGGTCTGTTACATCTTTCACCAGTGATATCAACTCCTTAATTTCATCCACCATTCCAACGAAGTCTTTATCTTCGCGTGGAAAGGTTTGTCTGAGCAATCTCTGCTTTTCTGCCTTCTCTTCCGATTTCTCCTCTTTACTGATGGGGTCGATACCAGAGGCGTTTAGGCTTCCCCGAAGCTCGGCTAAATCACTCTTGATATCACCAATCTCCGTGCCAACTTCATGGATACTAATTCCTTCTTTTAGGCAGCAAGCAAATCTTCGGAGTAGTTTCATGATTTTTGATTCTTCAGGAGATAATTCACGCTTTGACCTGACTTCAATGACATATTTCTCCAGGACGTCCTCGGCTCTATAAGCAAGATCTCTGATTTGGCGAACATACGTACGGATTTGAGCATCGTCATGTTGTTTAGAGTCCGCCTTTTTTAAGAAGCTTTGCAGTCTGACAAGCTCCTTTTGAAGTTGTGTAACCAGCCCACTCACTCCGGACAGGAATTTAGCTTCTTCAACTACTAAATCTTTGATTGTTTCCAGAACTAATGAAACGACAAGGTCAGCCATTGTTCTGCTCTTCGTTTGCTTGGTAAACACCGTGTATTTATATGACTGCTTTCTATGTATATATGCGCAACCATGTACAAGTGATGGCAATCATGGCATTAGTATAATTGCGCATATTGGTTAAAAAAGTCGTTGGTTGTAACCAAGTTTAATGGAGAAAATTGTAAGAATACCATGATTGAAGGCCCAAATTAGCCAAAAATTATGATTCTTTTTTTATTGGAGTTTACCATTAATTTGAGGCGAATGGACTATTTTACCCTTAATGAAAATTTAATAGTATTAGACAAGGTTTTTGGGTTGAAATGACTATTATTATAATCTATTATAATACTCCCTCCGTTCCAATTTAATTGACGTTTTGGGAATTCGTGTCAAACTTTGACTACAAATTACTTTATATTTATTAGTCCAAAAAATATAAAATTGATATAATTGAATTCGTTTTTCAAATTACTTTCATAATATTTTTTTTTGTAATTTTAGTATAATATAAATATAAAGTAATTGATGATTGAAGTTGTGTTTTGAAAAGCGTGAAGTCAAGTATTTTGGAACGGAGGTAGTACGTTTTAATTGATATTACAGATTTCAACTCCAAACGATAATTGAAATGTTATATATTAAACACAAATTGGATACAACCATATATATTGGATTAGTATATTATAATTAGTACAAAGCACAAAGGAATATTGATTTCTTTTGGGTATAAAATAAATAATTTGTACTAATACATTTGAAGACCACAAAAATGTGAAAAAGAAAAAGAAAAAGAAATAAAAAAAATAAGATTTCTATTCTTCAACAAAAATCTTTTCTCCAACGACCACTCGCACCTGAAATAAATAAATCAAACTTGAAATCTTCAAATAACATATACATAACACTCATTGAACATAAATTCATAATTCAAACATTATTTAAACTCAAAATCTTGTGTTAAATTAAAAAGATTCAAACTTTGTTCAAAAAATAACGTTAAAGAACCAAAAAATAAACTTTACACATAAATATATAATTTTGGCTTATTCCCATTTCACCCCCTATAGTATCGTTTTTGTTTCAGATTGCCCCCTGTACTATTAATTGTTTCAGATTGCCCCCTGCACCCCTTTTTCTAGTTTTAAAAGATAAAATGACTATGGTACCCCTGTCACTGTTACAAAGCATAAGGGGAAATATTAATATATTTTAAATAATTAAATCTCAACACTTCTTCTTCAACACACCCCACCCCCACCCCCACCATTAAACACGAATTCTCTGTATTACTCACTTTCAAATCCATACCTGAACTCTCCCTCCCTGTCTCAAATCCGAATTCTCCCTCATCTCCAAAGCCCACCTCATCACGAATTCCCAATCTGATGTGGAGCTTAGCAATTGGTCGACACATCTCACAAAAAGTGGCCTCTCTGAACTGGAGCTCCTCCCTATCTGTTTCTTCTCAAAGAGTGTGTTTTGATGATTTTGAATCAAAATCTCTATTGACCAAAGTATTTCCATTTGAACATATACGATTTGGAAATATTAAGGTGATCAATTTTGTTGAGTTATACTTGATCTGGTTGTTGTTTTCTTTACCACAATTTGATAAATGTTGAACACTATTGTCTATTGATATATAATCATTTGAAGATAATGATAACTTGGATCATAAGGGTACTTCTTGAATGTGGGTTATTGATATATTTTGTTAAATTACAAATAATAATTCCAATAATTAGGATGAAATAAGTTATTTTTGAATGTGTGTTATTTATTGTAATTCCAATATTTTGTTCTTTTTTTGAGCTCCAATTTGATAAAGATTGTAAATTGACATATATACGTTCTTGTTTGACTGTGTATATGATGGTTATTTGGAAAGTTGCTGGTAATGAAGGTCGATGGTGTGGTGATGAAGGTCGATGGTAGGCTGTGAGGATGAAAGTCGATGGTGTCATGGTGGTGTTGTGTTTGTTTTAGGTATAAGGTTGGTGTTGTTGTCAAGGAAGAAGACGTAGGTGGGGGTGGGGGTGGGGTGTGTTGGAGAAGAAAGGGTGGGTGTCTAATATTAATTATATAAAATATTTTAATCTTGCCCCTTATACTTTCGAATATTATAAGGGTGAAATAGTCATTTTACTTGATTTAATGAAAAAAACCCTTGTCAGATGGTCTCAAGGGGCATATTGAAACGATTAGTAGTATAAGGGGCATATTGAAACTAAAATGATAGTATAGGGGGCAAACTGTGAATTAGCCTATAATTTTTTTTTTTTTTTTTTTATAATTCATGCATTTCATAAAATTAGGAATAAAAGTTTACATCAACATCTTCGATGTTTGAACAACTAGGACATGGGAAATTAAAATGATTACAATCAGAGTTAAATTCTTCAATAGTCTCTTCCATGAGATTAAGAAAACATCCAACAGAAGTCGGGTACCAAAAAGTCCTGCAACAAAAGTCCAAAGCATTGCTCTTAATCATGTCCCAGTCCTTGCCTTTCTTGATCTTGGAGAAGTTCTTACGCCAAACCTGCGAAAAGAAAGCATCTGTAACAATATAGGCCGAGTGATTTTGAGCATCTTTGAGTAACAGGAGTCCGGTGGGGGATATGGAATAAGGGTCTTCCTGCAATAGTTTCATGGTTTCCTTTGTGGGAAAGATAGATTTTCCAAATGGGAGATTTATCATTAGACATACCAATACAAAGTTTGATGTCTCTTTTGTTACAATTTGTAAGAACTTGAGAGTTGTGAATAATGTGTCTTTTATGAAAAAGAGGGGTTTTCTCTGCATTTTTATCAATATCTCCCGTGGGGGATCTATTGTTGGAGATGAGGGAGTTGAATTCTCTGGTCCAATTTGATAAACAATCCAGGGTATTATGGTTAAAATGGTGGGGGTCGGGGGCTTTATTGTTGAAGATAAGATCATTCCTAGTCAGCCACAAGTTCCAGAGGGTACTGCAAATTTTAATGAAAAAAACCATTTCTTGGGAATGGTTCATGAAATGAGAGATAAAATCTGAGATCTCCTGAAAATGATGTGAGTTGATATTAAAGTTCTCTCTCCAGTGAAATGAAGCATGAGGACATTGAAGAAAAAGATGGTTGGCAGTTTCCATTGGATTGGTACAGAATGGACACTTAGTTTCTATGAGGTTTTTCGTTTTAGTAAAGATGAGGCTTCTCACGGGGAGTCTATTGAGAAGGACTCTCCAAAGAAAGATTTTGATTTTGTGAGGAAGAGGGAGAGTCCAAATTTTTTTCCAATTTTTGCAGTTGACTTTGTGATAGGCAGATGGCTTTTTTATGTCTGGGTCGTGGAGTTTCTGAATGTTTTTGTAAATTTGTTTAGTGTTTATAGTGTTTGTGTTCCAAGTCCATTCGTCATCTCCATTGGAGGGGGTGATTTCATTGATTTTGGAGACTAGATGATTTGGGAATATTTTTCGAAGTTTGATAAGGTTCCAGTGTCCTTCTTCATGAAGAAGTTCACAGACTTTTTGAGGAATAGGGTTAGGAATAGCCTATAATTTTTAATGTGTAAACTTATCCATATATCCATTCGTCTCAAATTTGTGGTAAAGTCCAATAAAAACCCCATAATTTTTTGCTAATATGAACCTGAAACCATGGTATTCCTACCATTTTCTCAAGTTCAATGTGCATGCATACTCCGTTTACAATTAATGATTATTATTTATTTTATTCAAACCATAATTACTAAATTTAAATTTAATTATTAAGTAAATTAGTTACAATATTACATAACTTAAACATTATATTATTAGGATTAGTCAATATTATTTACTTTTAACCAGATTTGTTGTAATTTTTTACATTCTAAGAAAAACTTATTATGTTTCGGTTGGAATCTCAGTTGATCACTTATGTTTCAAAGGGTTCTTGTTGATCACTTATATTTCTAAATCGTTCTCACTTATATTTGCGATTTTTTTTCGCAAAAAGAAAAATCAAAAAAAGATTTGAAGTGACTAAATTGCCCCTAGAAAATGACATGTGAGGTCACATTAGTGAATTATGTTTCAAATGACCATTTGAAACATAGGTGATCAACCGGGGGACCCCTGCCTAAACATAGGTGACCATTTGAAAATCTCCTGCATGCATGATTCACGTGAGCTCCAACTGCTAGTTCACTTAAGTCGGTAAGTGGCACACATGCTCCCCAAGTGACATATAACAGACCCTTTACAACCTGAAACGAGAGAGAAGAAGAAGGGCAGTTAGTTATAATGACTTAGTTGTCTAGTTGTTTGGCAGATTACTTCTACTTAGTATTCTCCGTTCTAATTTGTTTATCTCCTTTACTTTTGCAAAAAAGTTTACAAAAATTTAAATTTATTTTACATTATCAATTTTTCTTTCAAAAATTTGAACAAGAAGAAATTCTAATTTGGGATTTCCAAAAATGAAAAATAGGACAATCAATTGGGTATGGAGGGAGTAATATTCTTTTTGATTGTATAAATAGTATAGAGATCTCCATTCAGATGCAATCAAAATTTAAGGGTCTGTTTGATAAAATTGAAAAACTTAAATCTGAAGTCTGGTTGTAAGCAATTGAATGTTGATTGTTGAAATTGAACTGTAACTGAATCTGAATTATTTGATAATAGTTAACAGAAAAAGACTGAATTTGTTTAACTGTATGTTCAACAGTTATCAATATAGTCTATAAACTATCAATAAATTTTTATTGAAAAAATACAAGAAATTTTAATACTATCAAATTTATATAAAATAAATAAAAGTTTCACATTATTTAGGTAACTTCCTTTAGTTGCTTGGTCTATGCTAATGAAAGTTTAATTTTTCTGGAGATGAATGTGGTTTATAGAGAAGGAATTGAGAGAGATGAGGCATGAAGACGTAGAAGGCAAGAGACATGAAGTAAGAAAAAGAAAGAAGCATGAGGGTCGAGGATACATATGGAAAGTTAATATTGATGCCTTCTGAATTAATTCAGACAATAAAATTGAGTTATGATTTTAAAAATTTATTAAGGATTTTGACTAGATCTTATTTGATTCAATCCTTAAAAAAATAGTTAACAAACAAATTTAATATAAAAAATATTTGAAATCATCTAGATAAAATTCTTATTAGTTGTAAAAAACCCCATAAGATACATAATCTCTGAACACTTCTTTTCTCTGAAATACAAAATAATGCTTTCAGTTATTTTTCATAGTGCTTGCTCTAATTTTGTTTTTAATCTATTCTAGCTATCTGATTCTGAAAGTTTTGTTTGATACAAAATATCTACATGGTATCAGAGCATCTTGACAATTCTAACTTAGTTTTTTGACACTAAAAACCACGAACCACAATGGAGTAAAATGGAGGTAACAATAGCAATTATGAAAATTCACCTCTACCATTAGAGGATATGAGTAATGGGAGTTTTTTGCATCAATAGTCCTAGTAAGTGGGAGCCAATTGTAAGTTCGTCCCAGTAATTGAGAGTGTTGCAGTGTTAGTCCTCGATAGTGTACACCTTGTGCGGATTTAGTCCCTAATTTAACGCCCACGTTAGTTTTGGACGGTTTTGGCGTTTTAGGTCGAATTTTGGAGTCAAAATGAAAACTTGTGAAAAGTTTGGGCCATTTAGAGTTTTTGTTGCGCATTTAGTCCTTATTAATGTGTTTTTGTGCGCATTTAGTCCTTATTAATGTGTTTTTGTGCGCATTTAGTCCTTTTTTTCTTTCTTGTTATTATTATCATTAATATTATTATTATTATTACTTTCATTATTATTATCGTTATTATTCTTATTTTCATTATTATTAAGTTAATTATTATTATATTCATTATAATAATTATTATTATTTTCAATATTATTATTATGATTATTTTCATTATTCTTATTATTATTTTTGTTATAATAATTATTATTCTCATTAATATTTTCATTATTATTATTATCCTCATTATTCTCATTACTATTTTAACAAACCACCCTCCTTCAATGAGTTATGCTATCTATAGAAAACAACTATAATTAGCTTGAGATGCAACAAGTGAATTCCTATCCTCAACAACACAATCTTTAGCTGTAGATTTCAACAATTTTAACTTCTTCCATATCGTTTTTCTTGTCCCTTGTCTCCCTTTTAGTTATTAACTCGCTTGCAATCAAAATTGATCTAATCAATTCACCAACATAAATAAACAAATTTCTGATTGATTGAAGGTGGGTGGTTTGTTAGGTTGAGTGAGATGAGTAATTTGGAGGCGACGAAGTCGGAAATGGTGCGTGACGATTAACTTACTTTAAACCCCCATTGACCCTTAAATTAAATGTGTTCATTTTGTTGATTCTTTAAGGAAGGTGGGTGGTTATTGCAGGGGGATGACGATGAGCTTTTCACGAGGAAGGTGAGGGGAGAGAGGTGTGAACGTTATGTACTTATGTTGGAGCGCAATAGTTCAGTGGCGTGAAGAATTTAAGGCTAATAATAATAATGAAAAAAGGTAATAAGAATAATAATAATAATGAAAATATTAATAAAATAATAATGAGAATAATAATAATGAAAATAATAATGATAATAATAATAATTAACATAATAATAATGAAAGTAATAATAATGATAATAATAACAATTAACATAAATGAAAGTAATAATAATGATAATAATAATAATTAACATAATAATAGTGAAAGTCATAATTAATATAATAATAATGAGAATAATAATAATATTGAGAATAATAATAATAATAGTAATAAAATAATGAAAATGAAAATAATAATAATAATAATTAACATAATAATAATGAAAATAATAATTAACATAATAATGAAAGTAATAATAACTTTAATTATAATATTAATGACAATAATAACAAGGAAGAAAAATGACTAAATGGGCACAAAAACACATTAACAAGGACTAAATGCGCAACAAAAACTCTAAATAGCCCAAACTTTTCGCAAGTTTTCATTTTGACCCCAAAATTCGATCTAAAACGCCAAAACCGTCCAAAACTAACGTGGACGTTAAATTAGTGACTAAATCCGCACAAGGTGTACACTATCGAGGACTAACACTGCAACACTTTCAATTACAGAGATGAAAGTGCAATTGGCTCCCATTTACTGGGACCATTGGTGCAAAAAACTCTGAGTAATGGTTATGCTGATCAAGAACTTATCAAAGGGCCCTTAAATCTGAGCCAAAATGATAATCCTAAAATGTCCATTATAAGGATAGACTTCACTAAAAGGAACTATGATGTATGGAACAGGGAAACAAGAACGACAGTTTGTGCTAAGCAAAGGTTGGGCTTCATAGATTTTAGTTTCTATGTATGACAAGTGGAGGATAGTTGATTGCATGGCGAGTTCTTGGATTTCGAACTCGATCTCATGAGACTTGAGTGAGAAGTTCATTTTCACTCTAACATAAAGAAGTTATTGGTTGAAGTTAGTACCAGATATGCATTTCAAATGGCTATTGATATATAAATTGCGGAACGGTTACGGTTCCGTATAAATATTTATCCGTATAAATCCGTATATGTATAATTTTTACACCCTTAATCCCTTAAAAAGATACGGCACCTTATATAAACCCCGTACGGAAATTTGTACGGATGATGTTTATACGGCACCTTAACTTTCTACTATAAATTGGACATGAATATTAATCACTCCACCCAATCAAGGATCTATGACCTTTGTGGCTTACTACTCAAAACTGAAAAAACTTCGACATAAGTGGAATAAGCTTGAGGCGAGTATGCATCCTCGCCTCAACAAATAATGGGGCAATGGTGGAACCCTAAACTATATACAGATCCACTCCGTACGAAATCCAGGCCAAATAGGACTCAACAATTTGGCTGAGATAAACAAGTCCAAAGGACGGGCTGGATATTACCTTAAGTACGAATAACAATTGAGATGAAGATAATAAGTGTTATCATCATGGTGAGGAAATGTACAATTTTTCTTTCTTCAGTACTCTATAAATAGTATTATGCCAGACTCATTTAAGCAAACTTTTGATGCCTTATAGTACTTTTATGTTGATTTTCTTGGCATCCCTTACGTCCAATACTGATTTAAGCATCGGAATGCCTGTGGTCGAACTACGACCACACTTTCAGGTACGACGGACTACACCTTAGACAATTACCTATGCTGGCTTCTAGGCAATCACAACGAGACTCAAAAGGACATCCTAAAAGAACTATCTCAACTAGATGAGTCCAAATACATGTGAGTCACGAAGATATAGTTATTGATTCCCCATTGGAGGGTCCCCAAACAACAAAGTTCGTTGCACCTAGAAAATCGAGAACCACCACTCTGGTTATCTTTTCCAATGTAATTCTTGATATATTATTATTTATGGTGGCTCTTAAACTATTTTCTTTTATATTATGCATCTTAAGCAATTTTTTAAATTAAAATTATAAAATGACTATATTACCATAATAATATTCGATCAAAAGAATATAAAGCACACTTAAAATATTTTACATAATGTAAATAAATTTCCATCTCCTTCTTCTTAAACAAAAACCCGACCCCACTCCTATTATTACCCCTGAACTTTCATCAACATCTCATCATTCCTTACCCTTTTCCCCACCCACAAATGTGAGGATTTTGAACCTGATACTATTACTTCTCATAGTCCAACCTTTATCAAAAATGTAATTATTGTGGGAGATTCAATTATTAGAGACAACATATAACATGCAACATTTATGTAATTCTACTGACTAAATATGCAACAAAAGCAAACTCTCTTATGAAAAACTCGAGTTTTGCCAAACTTCGAATATTGTTTATACAATATCCTCGCCAAGAAAGAGTCAATTTGTAAAAAGAAAAATGAAAGGGGGAAATATGTTAATTATAATGAACACATGAGCTAGTAAAATTTATTAAAATATTCAATTCACATGGAAAACAATGACCTAAACAAAATAGGATAATATGATTAGCTTGTAACATGATGGACTCATTAGAACTTATAAATAATAAAACAAGACTTGAAAAGCCAAGGTGATTATTAAACTTTATCAGAATAGTCGTGGTAGGTGTGTGACATCATTTAACATATGAATACAAACAGCGAAAGGATAAATTAAGTCATGTTGCCAAGTTGCTTTCTTTCTTTGTTTTTCGGAAGTCGTTTAATCTTAAAAAACATTGTAGATATAATTGATATTTGAGATTTAAGGTATTATTGAGTAATTCAAAGTACATACATGGGTTAATAAATATTTTAATTGATATGAGATTTAAGGTATTATTTAAAAGAGGGGTCGGCGGGTGGATTCAAAATTTTAAAAAAAATTATTTAAAAGAAAATATGCAACAATAATGCATACTCGGTTGCAAAAACCTCTGAGTTTTGCTAAACTCTCAAAACTATTTGTATAATTATATCCTCAAGAAAGTATCAATTTTTTGAAAGAAAAATGAAGAGGGCCGACTGTAAATATGTTAATCATAACGAATATATAAAACTTAGTATAATCTATAAAAAATGTGCAACGAAATAGGACAAAATGCTTAGCTTGAAACATGATGGAGTTGGTATTAGTCGATATCACCTAAGTATAATCTACTAAAAATGTGCAATGAACCAACTACCTAAACAAAATAGGACAAAATGCTTACCTTGTAACATGATGGAGTTGGTATTAGTCTGTATCAATTCAATTACGTATTTAAGTATAAATAATTAAATTAAACTCTACATGGAGTTGACTCTAATCTTTGCAGGAGGGAACGTAAGGTGTGCGAAACTAACAATCTTCACAATACTAACAACATCTTCTCGTGGTTTATTTTAGTTGCCTAAATCAAAATCACCAAACCCCAAAGCTGATTATCGAACAAATTTGCTAATAATTGTTTAACTGAATATGTGTTTGCTCCTACAATATGTTACGAAAATAGATTTAAATAGTGTTAAGAGTTTATGAGGTTTCACTCTAAAAGTAATTGACAATAGAGAGGGTAACCCAAGATCTTACGATTACCCCTATACTTTCACTAACATCTTTCTGCCATTCTTACCTTTAACCCATCCACAAATGTGAGGATTTTGAACCTGATACTAATACTTCTCATAGTCCAGCCTTCATCAAATGTAATTAATGTGACATATTATTAGTCTGTATCTGTTCAGAGTTAAGATCCACATCCTACATTAAAAAATCGATATTTTCCAAAATTAATATATAAGATTCTATATTTTTTTTATTGTCAATTGATTTAGAGTGGAACTCTTACTACTATCCATTAGTGCTTTTAATAATAATAAAACAAGACTTGAAAGGGAAGGTGATAATTAAACTTTATCCGAGGTAGGTAGGTGACATAATTTTACCTATAAATACAACACTCAAAGGAAAATTTAAGTCAAGTGGCCAAGTTGTTGTCTGGTCTTTCATTATTTTCTAGAGATTCGTTTAATCTTTTAATAAAACATTGTAGATATAATTGGGATTTGAGATCTAAGGTATTACTACATGATACATGGGTTAATAAAATATTTTACTATTCTCTTTATCCTTAAAAGATTGTCACATTTTGACTTTTGTTAGTCAAATATTACAAAATTTAATCATGAATTCCCATTAAACGATAAGAAATAATATAGTCTTGTGGGATCTTGTTAGATTCGTCTCAATATATAATCACTACCACAAAAAGCCACTTAGACTACACCCACTTGGACTACACTTCAGAAAAGGTGTAGTCTAAGTGGTACTTGGACGACACTCCCGCGTGGTGTCGTCCAAGTGAACACTTGGACGACACCTATTGGTGTCGTCTAAGTGGTTTTAAAAAAAAAAAATTAAAAAAATCATTTTTCACTTGGACGACACCACACGGGAGTGTCGTCCAAGTTGTTTAAAATTCAAAAAAAAAAAAAAAATTAAAAGCACTTGGACGACACCACACGGGGGTGTCGTCCAAGTTGTTTAAAATTAAAAAAAAAAAAAAATTAAAGTCACTTGGACGACACCACACGGAGGTGTCGTCCAAGATTTAAAAAAATTAAAAAAAAAAGTTTTCTTCATTATTTCCCCCCCCGCCCCCCACCCCGCCCCCCACAAAACCCATATCAGTGTCGAATGAATGTAGCAGCGAATTGAAACAGGGGGCAAATTAAACCCTTCTCCATTCTTCCTCCTTCTCCATTACTAGCAAACAAAATCAGCGACCTCCTCCTCCTCCTCCTCATTCATCTTCTTCCCAAGCTCCCCCTCCTTCTCCATTGTTCAAGTAAGTATTTTTTTTAATTTTTGGTTTATTATTGTAATTTAAGTTTGAATTAATTAGTTATTTTGTTTATTGAAATAATTAGCTTGCATTTATTTGTTAACTTGTACATACTATTAACTATTTCGAAACTAGATTAGTTTGTTGATTGAAATTACTTAATTAGTTAGATATAATTAGTTTAAAATTAGAAAAATGTTAACTTCATGATTATTTATGATATAAAATTGAAAAATGTTATGCCATTGTTGTAAAATGTTAGGTCATAGTTGAAAAAATTGGATTATTTAGGATGTAAAATTGTAAAATGTTAGGTCATATATTGTTGGAAAAATTAAAACTTGTGATGGTTTAAGATATAAAGTTGTAAAATGTTATTAGATATTAGATTAGTCTAGAATGTTTCTTGAAAAGTTATTGAATGTTCCTTGGTATATCTTTTGGTAGTAATCGATATGTGGTAGAAACTATGGATCGAAAATGGATGGTTGCCGATCGTTTATCAAGGGAATATGAGAATGGGATTAATGAATTTATTGAGTTTGCAAGATTGAATGTAAAAGACAAAGAGTACATTTTATGTCCTTGTTGGAAATGTTTGAATCATTATACATGGAAATATAGCGAAGTAGAAGAACATTTGATTATTAATGGGATAAACAGTGCATACACTTGTTGGACATATCATGGTGAGAGGAAAGGTAGTTATACTCAGTCAAATGAGTCTAATTTTGGACATGTGGAGAGTAGTGCAAATGAATTTGTAACGGATGATGATGTGGATGAAATTCCAGCGGTGTTGGAGGAGGATTTGATTGATCGTCCTGAGTTATTGGAAAAGCTAAAAAATGATGTAAAACAACCGTTGTGGGAGGGGTGCAAGTTTTCAAAATTAGATGCAGTTGTGACGTTGTACAATTTAAAAGCTAAACATGGATGGACCGATTCATCTTTCACAGACTTATTGAGTAAGGTCAAACAATTGTTGCCGGATGACAATGTATTACCTCCCAGAACTTATGAAGCTAAACAAGTGCTGAGTTCCATTGGAATTAAACATGAGAGGATACATGCATGTGTGAATGATTGCATCTTGTTTCGGAATGAATATGCTCAGCTGAAAGAATGTCCAAAGTGTAATGCAGAACGTTATAAGAAGGGGGGATCTACTCCAGTGAAGGTGATGTACTATTTTCCACTTCTTCCTAGACTCAGACGTATGTATCAGAGTGCAGAATTTGCTGAGAAATTGACATGGCATTCAGATGAGAGGGTCAAGGATGGAATGCTTAGGCATCCTGCTGATGCACGACAGTGGAAGAATTTTGATGCAAAATACCCTGAATTTGCAGCAGAACCAAGAAACATACGAATGATATTGTCATCAGATGGAATGAATCCTCATGGAATACAAAGTACCTCTCATAGTACGTGGCCTGTAGTTTTGGCAATCTATAACTTACCGCCATGGCTTTGCATGAAACGAAAATATTTGATGTTGTCTACACTGATATCTGGACCTAAACAACCTGGCAATGACATTGATGTGTACTTGGAACCTTTAATTGAGGATTTGAAGCTGTTGTGGGATAAGGGTATAGATGTATACGATGGATTTCGGAAAGACAGGTTCAACTTGAGAGCGATGTTGTTCGGTACTGTCAATGACTTTCCTGCATATGGAAATTTATCTGGATACAGTGTCAAAGGGCAGTATGCATGCCCCAAATGTGTTGAGCAAACTGACTTCGTGCGATTAGAATATAGTAAGAAAGAGGTGTATATGGGGCATCGAAGGTGGTTGCCGAAGGAACATGAATACAGGAAAGCAGCTTCAGTGTTCAACGGAAATCGTGAAAGTCGTGACTCTCCTCCTGTTTTAATGGGCCAAGAGGTATTTGATAAGGTGAAGAACTTGCAAATTACACTAGGGAAGGGAAATGCTAAGTCGGTGCCTTCTAAGGGTTTTAAGAAATGCTCAATTTTTTGGGAGTTGACTTATTGGAAAGATTTAAACGTCAGACATTTCATAGATCTTATGCATCAGGAGAAAAATGTAACTGAAGCTGTTATTTCTACATTACTGGGCATAAAAGGTAAAACAAAAGATACTGAAAACTCGAGAAAAGACTTGATCCAATTAGGGATACGAGAAGAACTGAGACCAGTTAAAGATGGGTGGAAAACATATTGCGCCCCAGCTGCACATACACTTTCTAAAAAGGAGAAAAAAGTTTTCTGTCAGACTCTGAGATCAGTTAAGGTTCCCGAGGGGTACTCATCAAATATCGGAAGTTTGGTTTCTTTGAAAGATTCTAAAATGAATGTATTAAAGTCACATGATTGTCACATCCTGATGGAAAATTTGATTCCAATAGCAATACGATCTATTTTGCCTAAAGAGGTTCGGGTAACAATCACGAAATTGTGTTTATTCTTCAAATCCATTTGCAGCAAGGTCATTGATCCTAATAAGTTGCCAATTTTACAAGCTGAAATTGTTGAGATCCTTTGTGAGTTGGAAATGTATTTTCCTCCATCTTTCTTTGATATTATGGTCCACTTGACTGTTCATTTAGTCGAGGAGATCCAAGAGTGTGGGCCTCCGACATTGAGGTGGATGTACCCTTTTGAAAGATATATGAAAGTTTTGAAAGGATATGTGAAAAACAGAAGTCGGCCAGAGGGTTGTATTGCTGAGAGATATTTAATGGAAGAAGCTGTTGAATTTTGTACCGAGTACATGTCAAATTTAGAGAACATCGGTCTGCCAATCCCTCTTCATGCTAACGATGGTATAGGTGAAGGAATTTCTGGAAAACAGTTGATTCTTGCTGAAAGAATGAGGTTGGAACAGGCACATCTGTACGTACTACACAATACATATGAGGTTAGACCATACATTGACATGCATAATATGTGGCTTGAAGAAGAATATCCAAAGAGAGGAGCGGTGTGGCTTGCGAAGGAGCACAATCGCACTTTCAGTTGTTGGTTCGAAAAGCATGTAGCTAAGCAGTTGATTGTAAGTGTCGACTCTGTTTCAGATACAATCAAATGGCTATCAAGAGGGCCTCAGTCGCATGTGTTTTCATATAGTTCCTATATTATCAATGGATCCACGTTCTACACCAAACAACATGATGAGAAGAGGTCTAGGCAGAACAGTGGTGTTGCACTTGAAGCCGAGGAATTAGAAATCACAAGTTCCAAAGATATGAATCCTGTTTATGCTAAGAACAGGTTCTATGGAGTGATTGAGCAAATATGGGAGTTAGATTATGTCAATTTTCAAGTTCCGGTGTTTGGTTGTATGTGGGTTGACAATAAATATGGAAAACAAGTTGATGAGTTGGGCTTTGTAAGAGTAGATTTGAATAAAGCAGCAAACAAAGATGATTCATTTATATTGGCTTCACAGGCTAACCAAGTGTTTTATGTTAGCGATCCAGTCAGTTCCAAGTGGTCTATTGTTCTTCTTACGAACAATATTAATGAACATCGAGGTAAAAGTATTGAAGAAAACTATGATCTAGAAGATGACCCTTTTAGTGGAATTAAATCATCGAAACATCATACTGCAAAGTGTTTTTATATAAGAACTGATCATACCGAGGGAATAAGGACGTCACAAGGTCAAGGGAAACATTCAGTCAATCTTGGTAGTAAAAGGAAACGAGGAAAGAACAAATGTGTGTGCCTGAATTCTTTATATGTATTGTTTGTGTTAATTACTAACTATTTCATTTTTTCTTGTTTGTGTTAATTTCTAACTAAACAATATGTCTTCTTTTTGTAGGATGTCAGGATACAGTAGTTTCGATGGTGATCATGCGTCTTCTAGTGATCGTGATGACAGTCATGTTGGTTCTGGATCCACCACAACAACTCAAAAGCGGAAAAGAGGCGTCGTGTCGATGAAGAAAGTGACGGAAGCTAGAAAGAGAGGAGATAAGATTAAGGTCGGTATTAACTTGGTACTCCCATAGTATAGATTTATTACCTTTGCACATAGTTTAATTCGTATATAGTATTGATATGCCCTTAGCATTATCATTAGTATGCCGTATTTGACAAGTTCATTGTCTTATTATATGCTATCTGTTGTCTCTTTAATTTATAGATTAGTATATATGATTTTATTAGCTAATTGGATGCAAATCAGAGAGTGAGAGAGAAGAAGATTATTAGTTATGGGAAATTATTCGAAAGCATATGAGGAGCTAGTAAGGGATGATTAAAAAGGAGGTCACATCCAGCTTGTGATACTAGATTATTAAGTTTAGTTATATATAAACTTTGATCAAGTAATTATTTTTTTATATAAATGTGAAAAGGAGAGGCCTGGTTAATATTAGTATATAATTAGTGTGTATAATATTTCTAAACAGAGAAATAGTATGTAAGTATTTCAAAGATTAGAAATAGGTAAGATGCTCTGCTCACAAGAATTTCCTATAATTAGCTGACCTACATACAGTGATGTTAGTTTGCAATAAATTGAGGATCACAAAGCTTTCCACTGTTAGACTTTCTCCTGTCTCTCATTGTTTACCTTCATCAGTTTAGGAACCTAAAAAGTGAGACATGAATTTGCTAATGACAGTCTCGAGGACACAGAACACTAAAACGAGCTCATAAAACTAGGATTACATTTCTGAATAAAACTAAAACAAGCTCAAAAGACTGATTCAGTAGAACCTCAGGTATCTATTGTGTTACCTAATCATGAATGTTTATATCTATTAGGACCAGTCTCAGACTTGTGTGTTCTAATTTCAAAATATTAGAACAAAAAAATACTAAATTAGTCTCAGACTTGTAGTACTTACCAGGCAACAAAAACAAGTCAACTGGTTCCTTAGATGACATGACTGCAAAAGTATCAAGTTCTATTATGCACAGTAGACATATGAATTCATACAAATTAAAATCAGTTGGAAACAGAGAAATATCTGATAATATTAATTCATGGAACTTACTATGCACAACTTTGAGATTAGTTTGATTAGTGCAATGGAGTAGAACTTACTTTGGTATATTTTGTTCATCGAATTTGATCAACGGGGTCTACCAGTTGGAGATAATAAGGCCACATTCGTTGGTTACCTCGGTGTTGTTGCTCGATGCAATTTGTTGTTTTACTTGTGTGATATGGGTTAATGTTTTTGTTGTTATACTTAGGGTGAGAGTGTTTGCGACATCTACGTCGAGAAACCGTATTTTGTTATGGTTGGGTCGGGGTCAATATTAAGAATAGAGGGGCAGAGATTGCATGGACGACTACTAAATGATGATCAAGTCAAAGTGAGATTTATTGATATAGTCGCTGGTTGTGAGTCCATCCCTTTGCCGTATCCTAATGATGATGCAGAGATTACACTTGTTACTCATGCATTGGGTACCTTTGTTGCGTGGCCTTTAAAGTTGGTTTCCTTACAACAGCAGACACAGGTAGTTAAATTATTTATCGAATGACTATAACTTCAATATAAAGTTAGTGTTACTTTGAAATAATTAGTAAAATTGTGTTATAGGTTCCAAGAAGAAATGTCATTAAAGACAAATCTGTTGGTCATTCTGCTACTCCAGTTAAGAAGACCACTTATCTTCGAGAAGGTTGTGATCTCTCACCGCATGGATGCTTTCTTATTTTAAAGACTATTGTTGAGCATGCTGGGAGAGATGATTCGTATAGCCTACCCATGCCGGAGTTGTTTTGGGGTGAAGATTTTGAAGATCATGTGTCCTTCGAACATGTGCGAGAGGTTGTGAAGCGCCAGTGGTTAAGCGCTTCTGCCATATGCTTATATATAAGGTAAAATAACAATATATTTTAAATACTTTATGGATTTTGTTAAAAACTCATAAGTACTAACATGTTTAAGATTGCAGGTACTTGTGTGATTCATACTTGTACGATGAGGTTGTCTCCACCAACTTCTCTTTCATTTCTCCACATCACGAGCTCGACCGCTCTCACTTGGTACAGATGTTGTTGAAGCATGAGGATCAAGATCATCTTGTGATGATCCCATGTAATATAGGGTGAGCACATTATACTTTGTTAAAATAATATATCTAATAACATTTTGTTACTTCTAATTAAGTTCAATGACATAATGTAGGCGCTATCATTGGGTGTTGGTTGCGATCAACCTGAAGACGCCGGAAAACATCTATTACATGGATCCGTTGCGGGTACATCATGGTCATGAAGGGCGAAGAGATTTGGTGAATAAAATTAATGAGTAAGAGGGTTAATTGTCATTTAAAAATAAATTCACACAATTAATATATGTTAACTTATATGTATACATTAAATGTAATTATGTACTTTCTGTATTTTCAGGGCGCTCACTTCATATCGAGGTATGAAGAATAGGAGTTCCGTTAGGAAGAAATTGACCCAACAAAACAATTGGGTCAACGTGGAGGTATATTTTTAAATTAATCTTTCATCGAAAGAGTTCAGTTAATATTTAAAGTATAACGCTAGTGATTGAAATACATTTTATGTAGTGCCCGATGCAAGATCCTTCTTCAGGCTTATGTGGATTCTATTTATGTTTGTTCATAGAGGACATATTAGAATCCAACAGTACTACTCTTTCTTTGGCGGTAAGTTTTATAAGTTATTTCTTTTTCATTTTTTTTTGTTTATAATATTATTTATGAAGTCAATGATAAAACTAACTTTCTATTCTAATTTTCAGTATTTTCGGAAACACCAATGCGATAAATTTCCAGACCGAAGAATCACTTCAGTTCAACAAGGATGGTGCAGCTATTTTTACCATAAATTCATGGATGAACCTTGAGATTTAGTTGAATTATTGTATTTATGCACTACTTGAAATACTGATTAGGCTTCAAGATATTTTCTTTTAATTTTGTTCTTGATGTTTATATTGTTTAGTTTGTCTGACTATTGTATTTATTGCTTTTTTGCCCATTTTGGGAAGACCGGAAAAACATTGTACTATTATTTTTAAATTAACGCGTAAGCCCCAATAGTGGGTTTAAACCAAAAAATTTATGTAAATATATATATATATATATATAATTCAGGTTATATATAATAATATTTAAAAAAAAAAATTAAAAAAAAATGTCACTTGGACTACGCCACACGGAGGGGTAGTCCAAGTGATCATAAAAAAAAATTAAAAAAAAAATTAAAAAAAAATGTCACTTGGACGACGCCACACGGAGGGGTAGTCCAAGTGATCACTTGGACGACGCCACACGGAGGGGTAGTCCAAGTGGTCACTTGGACTACCCCTCCGTGTGGCGTCGTCCAAGTGGCTCACTTGGCCGACACTCCCGTGTGGTGTCGTCCAAGTGAGCTCCACTTGGCCGACCCCTCTATTCTCTGCACTCAAATGTGTAGTCTAAGTGACTTTTGAGGGGTAGTCCAAGTGATTTTTTGTAGTAGTGAATTTTAAAATATTAACTTTTTATAATTTTTTTACTTGTAAAATAATAGATATTTATGTTGTAAATTGTGTTTTATTGATCACCAAAAATAAAAATATAACAATCTTTTAAAAACGGAGGGAGTAATTGATATGAGATTTAAGGTATTATTTGTGGTATTCCTGTTTTGTTGTTTCCTACGATTGTTTTATGGTAATGGAGGTCTAAAGTTCTTTTAAATAATGAGTTTTTCTCCAAAAGAAAGTTTGAAATGGAACTTTCGTTTCAAAACTGGTTTTACATACACGCAATTGTAAAACGTTGGTATTATATGGATACTAAATCTTTTTCTTTTATAAGTAGAGATACAAATTATGGCAAATGCCTTGGATGATCACCTATATTCGGTCAGGGATCTAATTAATCACTTAATTTTCAAAAGGTCTCAATTGATCACCTAACTCTCTAATTTGTTTTCATTCAGCACATTGATCAATTATAATGTTAATTATCGACTAATTACATCACGTGATCACTAATCAGGGACAATTTAATAATTTCACATGTTAATTTTCTTAAGAAGAAAAACTAATCACATTAAAATAACCCCAAATCCCTAATTCAATCCCAATATATAAAAACGATTTCAGTTTAGCATCAAATTGAGGCAAAAAATCAATTTTACATCTCAAAAATTATATTTTTACCTCAATTGTAATGCCTAAACCTGAAACGTTAATGGAAAACTTGATGTGGAGACTAAAAGACAACTTTTTTACCACTTTCGAAAACTAACATGTAACGGTATAACTATTGAGGACCAAAGTGCAACTCGATCATACTATCAGAGACCGTTTCAGTCATTTTCTCTATATAATTGAGATCCGAGATTTGTATGAGATTTAAGATTTGAGATACTATTTGACTAATTCAAATAAACCTAGAAGTATTTGTGGTTGAATACGTGGTTATGGTTATGATCTTGTATATTTATTTACACTCATATTACTACGTATATATTTTCCAAAATACAAAGATATATTAACAGATCTGTGCATAGTACCATAATATAGTACGGAGTATTTGATTTTTGCAACTCACCAAAATATGCTATTAAATTTGTGCATTCTTTTAGTATTTGGTGTGTATGGATCGGATATTAAAATCTATAGATGTTTTCGAAATATGTCAATAATGTTATGTACTACATATGTATCTCTTTATACTATATAATGTCTAGAGCTCAAAAAAATTATATGACAGTTTCTCCTTTTCATAATTAAAAAATTATATAAAAATAATTGCCCCTACTCCAACAAAAAAAGTACTAACCAAATCAATCTTCATCTTGCATAAAGCAAATAAATATATATAGTATTTTTTTAACATGTTTTATATTTTGTGAGATTGAATATCAATGATTGTTGTACCTTAAATGATTTTGTTGTATGAAAATATAATTCGCACAAGTTAAATTGTGCACAAATAACTAGCATGTTTGACTTCTCGGTAGTTACTAATGTGTTTTACTTTCATATTTTCACTTCTTAGTTGTATATATTTTTATTTTTTACCATTTATAGAATTGATGCATTATATCCGTAGGTTGATTTCTATATGTAGTCACTCAAACAACATTCATATATATTTATATCAAAATAGTTAATAATGAAGAGTACTAAATATGTTTAGATATAAAACTTAATTTTTATTATATTATTATTAGATGAATCCAGAAGACTTGAGAAGATATGAGGAGATTATTTCCGTATTAGTTATAGTTATTAACTTGACTACCAAGTTACTATCATTACCATATCTACACTATATTTAATTGGGGAAGGGGGAAATTAGTTATTTTTGTAGTGAAGCCCCATGTTCTCTAATTCCCTTGTAGGAACATTTATAAATAAAAAATAATTTAATATACTTTTATATAAATTAGTTTAAATATAAATTTGAACAAATACTTTTACGTGACAAATTATTAAAAATTGTTTTTCATAATTATTAATTTTAAATTTTTTATTTTAATGATCATTATTAGATGCACAAGCATCGCTGTGCCCAAAGTACTAGTATAACTAATACGGAAATAATTTCATCATATCTTCCCAAGTCTTCTGGATTCATCCAATAACTATGATGTTATATTTAAGCGGATATACAATACTACATCTACGGAAGAATTCAACATTGCAAGACGACAAAAAAAATATGGGATTACCTGGAGGTGGCAAATCTTGGCACGGACCAAGTTAAGTCAATCGAGGTCAGACTTTTGAGTAAAGAATTTCAACATTTTGAGATGAAAGAAGGTGAATGGGTGAAAGAAATGACACAAAGGTTTGGGTAGATAGAAAATAAACTGAAGGCTTATGGGAAAAAACCAAATTGATCTAACCGGTTCCATAGTGAACCGCACCGAATCCAAATGGTTCGGTTTTGGCTGGTTCCGATTTTGAGCCTCATGTTTGGACCTAAATTTGAGTCCAATTTGGGGCATGAAATTTTGGGTCTATACGTTTATTTGTAATAACATTTGAATGAATTTGTACAGGTTGAATTGTACGTGTATAGATTTGTTCTCTTGAGTTTTAATCTCAATCATTTACTTACACTTATAGCCACTAATGTGTAATGTAACGTTCTCGTAAAATACGCAGTGTTCAAATTCTTCATTTTCTACTATAATTTGGAATTAAAGAACCGTAGTAGATACAAGGCGATTAGCCTACGGATATTACGTTTGAATATTTATAATTTCTATAGCTTGAGAAGAAAAAAAAGAACTGTAGCAGAAGTAGTCAAGTAGAGGAATAAAAGCAAAACATAACCTCATATGCTACTCAATTCTTTTACTATAATACTAGCAACATTTGAACAATAATCACACAAAAATAAATAAAAAACTAAAGTTGATTTCGGTTCTTGAAACCCAATTGACAGGGTTGCAGGTGGAGAGTTACTAAATCTGAATGAATAAAAAATGCAACATTTTATGAATCATACCTGGAGATCTTCATGCGAGGCTCCTTCAAAATTGTACAATCTTAAGGTGGGGATATTGAGAGTGATGCATCTCGCACATTCTCTTCAATGATAACACTCTATTTCCCAATAAACGCAATTCTTTGAGATTATCAAGATATTTCAATCCATCTTCTGGTACAATCTTCAATTCGTTGCAAGCATCGATCTCCAGTTCAATCAGATTCGGCAAGCTACCTTCCCCTATCATCATTTCTTTCAGTTTCCGTATATCCTTCATTTTCAAAGATTTGAGCCTCAAGAAATTCTTATCATCAAAATTCATAACTTTTATGTCGTTTGTAATGTGAGAAAAGGCCACCTTCCTTAAGTTCTGCATTTTACCCAACCACTCAAATATTATTTCTTCACTATGACCAAGGCTAAAACTCAAGGAAAAACATTCTATATTTTGGCCAAATGGAGCTTCGTATTTGGGAAGTGTTGATAAATCAACAAGTACCAAATCCAATATAGTGACATGAGTATTCATCAATGCCGCCTTCGCCAATTGTTCACGTCCAGGTCCCCTCATATTCAGTTTCAATGTTTTGATTGTCTTCCAACTTTTCATTTTGTCCATAATCAAAGCACCTTGGTCATCATTCTCATGTCCATTGAAAGACGTTTCAAATACCCGGATGTTTGTTAGTTTAGAAAGCTCCATCAACTCAATAGATTTGTTTTTGAAGTTATCCCAAATGAATGTCTCTAGTTTGCCTAGGCCATTGAGATGCAATTTCCTTTGCGGTCCGCATGTGAAGCTAGATAGGTAAAGATGCATCAGAGGACTCTTCTTTGAGAATATGTTATGTGGTATCGGAATCATACCCAATGTTCTCAAATCAAGAGTTTCTAAAAGCGGCAAATCACCTACAGATGATGGCAACTCTTTCACATGACAACGAAACAAACTTAGATACCTTAGATGGATCAATCTTCGCATTCCTCTCAGTAGCTCCTCTTCATGAAACCAAATAAAATTGAAGCTGAGGATCCGTAGGAACTTGAAATTCTTCACAGATGCTTTCTCATTATAAGCATGTTTCTTCAACAAATAACTGCTTCCGACCAACGAAAGAACTCGAACATATGAACTTGTTATTATCTTAAATGGATCAATACACCTTTCTTCTTCGCCATCATCTATTGGCAAATGTATAGCATATCTAGGTGATCGCCAATCACAGAGGGTCTAGCTTTATTGGTCAAGGTCTCTAGGAAGTACTCTTCTTTTGCTCGCCTCAGGCACAACTCTCTCATCATATCATGAACTCTCAACCACCAAGAATCTTCAAGTACTGGATCACCCTCTTCAACTTGGACCATGGATCTTGATGTAAGCGCTTTTAAAAACCTATCTGCGACATCCATCAATGTTTCCCCTTTTAAACAGTATCGTTTGGATATTAGACCCTCCGCTATCCAAAGGTGGTACACCTTCTTGGGATCAATTTTTTCATCCTCTTAATAAACACTCAGGTAAAGAAAACATGGTTTCAAAAAATGGGGTAGATCATAGTAACTCAAAGAAAGAACTTTCGATATTGTTCCTCCTTCTCCAGGATTACCTAAATCTTGATTTAGATTAGAATCGATATCACAATGAACCTTTTCCCAATCCTTTAAAGAGACCCTATTTCTCAAAATACCTCCAAGGACAGCTATGGCAAGAGGAAGTTTGCGACACTTATTGATCATTTCTTTACCAAACTCTGCAAAATATTTTTCTAATTGGGGATCTACAAAACAAAAATAACAAAAAACAAATTAACTTAAAGAGAAGAAAACAAGTGATTTTAGCAAGATAATTTTTCATGTGATTGTTTTATGTACTTCTCTCTCCATCCCAAATTGTTTGGGATTTGACTTTTCACGATCTTCGAGACACGACTTAAAACGTAAATATCTTGAATTTTAAACGAGTAAAAATTGTAAAAAAGTTGATTTTTCAAAAATATACATTGAAACGAATCTAACAAATCTCATATGATTATATTGTTTCTTTTCAGCTAATGCGAATTAAATTTATCTTGTTTGTTTTATATATATTAGCAAGTATTTCTTGCCATTTTGACCATGTTTTAGATATATACCGACATTAAAAACTAATTAAGCAAAAACCTCAATTAACATATAATCAAAAGTCGAAATCTGGTGATGATAACATCTATAATATGATATACTTCCTCCGTCCCTAAAAGATTGTCACATTTTGACTTTTGGTGGTCAATAAAACACAATTTAAAACATAAATATCTATTATTATACATGTGACAAAATTATAAAAAGTTAATATTTCAAAAATATATATTGAGACGAATCTAACAAGGTATCACAAGACTATATTATTTCTTATCGTTTAATGAAAATTCATGATCAAATTTTGTAATGTTTGACTAACAAAAGTCAAAATGTGACAATCTGTTAGGGACGGAGGGAGTAATTATTAACTGAATAATAACACTAAAAAGTGTTGATGCATGAACTTGGGTAAAGCTTTCTCAAGACCAAATGATATAACGTGTGTTTGCAATTGTCTTGAAGTTGCAGTTTGATGGACGAGTCTTAAAATAAAAGGATGATTTAAACGCTTATTCTAGCTAAGCCAATCTTGGTGTGCTGATTGATTGATAAGATATGTATAAAGGTCGTGATTGGTGAAAGCCGTTATTGGTGAAGCAAGGCCTAATGTTATGGAGATTTAATGAAGGATAAAATGACAACTAAGCATTAGAAATTCAAAATGCATGTAAGTGATCGAATATTAGCGCTTTTGAAATAAGGTGATCAAACTGAAAATTTTGAAATACTTTGGGTGATCGACAGTATTATTTGCCCAATTGTAAATAACATTATTTTCCTAAAACATTTTCTTTTTTTGATAGTTGAGTATTATAAAAAATGTTTGGGATATGAAAAAATAATCATGAACTATATTCAAGTCTACAATTTAGAGAGAAATTATTGAGTAATACATTTGTTAAGGTGAAGAATTGGATGAAGTTATTCTGTTTAGACCAATTATAATGACACTAGTGGATAACAACCAAAAGAAATGAGTAAGAGATAAATGTGTTCAAATGTTAGAACTGAAAGAGGATGTTCCTATGACTTGCCTAAGATCAATTAACGTGATTGATTGATCTTCAAAGATCAAACAAGGTATCTGATTTTTATTGGGATTAAGACAAGAAGTGATTAAGCTCGATAATTTATTAACCGACCAGGTAAATATTGAGCGAGCAGGGTATTTTAAACGAGCACAACCTTAGGCACTTACCCTACCCGTTAATTATATTGGCCAATCTATCGAATCGAGAACTCGAGTCTGAGTGCTCGAATGGGTAATGGCTTACTCGACTCGCATGCATATGGTAACATAGTTATACTTGTGTGTTAAGGAAAACTAGCATAACCAAACATAATTACTTAACAGGCTGATGGGAACATACCGTTGGGTCTATGCTGAGGCAGAGCTTTCTTGTGTAGCAACATCAAACCTTCTTCTTCAGTTAATAGTCGTTGTTTATGAACAAATCCGACCATTGCTAGATGTTCAATGCGAGTAGTGATCAACATTTTACTTTGCCCCTCCACATCTGGAATCACACGACTAAAATACTCCCAATCATCAAACTCTCAGATGTCATCTAACACAACTAAACACTTTTTCTCTTGAAGGGATACTGTTAAATTCCTCATTAATTCACTTGAACTTCCATGTGCTTCACTGTTAGTAAGTTGTTTTAGCACATCTTTTAGAGTAGCAGTGAGATCACAGTTTTGGGATATACAAACCCAAGCAAAACCATCAAACTGTTGTTTGACATCGGGATGATTGTATATCTTTTTGGCCATGGTCTGTCTTTCCAGAACCACCCATACCCCATATTGATATCACCTTGTGGTCTGTTACATCTTTCACAAGTGATATCAACTCCTTAAGTTCATCCACCATTCCAACGAAGTCTTTATCTTCGCGTGGAAAGGTTTGTCTGAGCAATCTCTGCTTCTCTGCCTTCTCTTTTGATTTCTCCTCTTTACTGACGGGGTTGATACCATAGGCGTTTAGGCTTCCCCGAAGCTCGGCTAAATCACTCTTGATATCACCAATCTCACTGCCAACTTTATGGATACTAATTCCTTCATTTAGGAAGCAAGCAAATCTTCGGAGTAGTTTCTTGATTTTTGATTCTCCAGAAGATAATTCACGCTTTGACCTGACTTCAATAATATATTTCTCCAGGACGTCCTCGGCTCTATAAGCAAGATCTCTGGTTTGGCGAACAAATGTAGAGATTTGAGCATCCTCATGTTGTTTAGAGTCTGCATCTTTTAAGAAGCTTTGCAGTCTCTCAAGCTCCTTCTGAAGTTGTGTAACCTGCCCACTCACTCCGCACAGAAATGTAGCTTCTTCAACTAGTAAGTCTCTGAATGTTTCCAGCACCGTTGAAACCACAAATTCAGCCATACTTTCTTCACTCTCTCTTTTCTTGGTGAACAATACTGTTATTAATTATGTTACAAGCTAACAAAATAGGACAATATATATGATTAGCTTGTAACATAATGGACTTCGCATTATTAGTCTGTATCCATTAATACTTTTAGTAAGTAATAATAAAACAAGACTTGAAAAGCGAAGGTAATATCCGAGGTAGGTGGGCAACAAAATTTAACATATAAATCCAACACCCAAAGGAAAATCTAAGTCAAGTTGCTAAATTGTTGTCTGATCTTTCATTATTTTCTAGAGATTCGTTTAATCTTTAGAAAAAATTGTAGATATGATTGAGATCTGAGATTTAAAGTAGTATTGAGTAATTCAAAGTACTTACATGGGTTAAAAAAATATTTTAATTGATATGAGACTTAAAGTAACCGTGATTTGTTGTTCCCTATGATTGTTAATGGAAGAGAGGATAAGGATTCCTCATTCAAGTATTTTCTTTTAAACAATGAGATTCTCTCCAAAACAAAGTTTGAAATGGAATTTTTGTTACAAATAAACAGAGTTTTTGTAATCTCAATTTTCAAATGAGTTTTTTATGAATGTTTGTGGTTAATTTTATGTTAACAATAAAAGTACATTGTTGAGACCTGTGACAAATTTACATTAATAATGAGTGTACTAGTTAACGTCGCCCAGCAAACGCCGGGCCAAAAATGAATTCATTCAAGGCTTTTGGTCTAACTATCCGGTAGTATCTTATATGCGTACACTAAAATAATAGTCTGGGGTGGCCAAAACCCAGCAGCTCCTAAGAAACCCATTATGTTATTGAACAAGGGCAACATCATGGCTACTACTGTTGATAATATAACGTATGCACTTCTCCATATCAACCTAAATGGACAGAAACAGCTCGTTTTATTTCCGTTTATGAATTTACTAGTAGGCCATTTCTTGGTGCACCAATTTCGACAGATACATATAGCAGTTGGACATATACCTGATAGGCTCCTGCCATGTGAATAGCAACGCACAGATTAGCCAAGCCAACATGCACAAAGGTCAAGCGATGCTAACTCGCCCCCTGTCACGCCAATGACAACAGTCCTGACCCAATCACTGTAGTAATGATACGAGCATTCGTGGTCATCAACGTCCCTGTACGTTTAGCTTTACTATCATCATCTTTCTTGGAATCTGAAACAGAGATGTCGAGTTCCCCTCCATTTTTCTTCGTCACTCTCAAAATGTTAAACTAATTATTCAATTGGATCCAAAATGGAACTTACTTCTCCAATAATTAGAATAAATTACATAATAAAATTGCAAATGCTACAAGATAGCTTACCCATTAAAGCACCATCTTGAACTTATCGATTGTTTTCCATATCAATGTACTATAAGGAATTAAACTGATCATTCAATTTGAGACAAAATAGAACTCAATTCTTTCACAGTTACTTGAAAAGGGGGAAAATCCCAATTCAAAAAATTCAATTTTTAGCACATTTAGACAATAAATCAAGAATTAAACACGATCCAAGATATTAAACTAATCATTCAATTGGAGCCAAAATGGAACTCTATTCTCCAATAATTAGAATAAACCAGATAATAAAATTGAAAATGGTACAAAACACAAGATTACAGAGTTTCAATTCTACCTTAAGTAATAGTTAGATTGTACTTCATATAATAATGACTCAATAACATATTGCAAACCAAATTTAAAAAAAAAAAAATAGGCACCAAACATGATGGTCAGAATTAGAATTCTACAGAGTCCAAAGAGCCAAATTCAGATAGTAAATTCGTTAAAACAGTTACAGGATAAGCTTCAAACATACAAAACTAAACGGCACATAAAAGTAAATATTGTTTGATGCAATGTGCTGTCTTTGGTAATGGAGGTCTACAGGTGGCGGTGTTAATGGAAGAGAGGAGAAGGATTCTCATTAGTGTTTTCTTTTAAATAATGAGATCCTCTCCGAAAGAAATATTTTTTTTTCTTTTTTGGATAAATCATACATTCCGATCAAGTCATTTGCAAAATATTACATCTGGTGTGTCAACATGAGAAAAGTATATCTCGGGGTCACTCGAGTAATTACAATCATTATTAAATTTGAAGAGGTGGTTCGAAATATACATTAAATTTTTGAACAATATTTAATTAGCAAATCAAGGATTTTAGTGGAAAATATTACATTCAGATGAATATTTAAGAAACAGATTAAGTCATGTTGAATTCATGAATTATGTAACATTGAGAGTTAAAGTAATAAAAAATGCCTTTAAAATTTCTAATAAATTTGAAATTGCGAGGCTTTGAACACCAACCTCTTATTAAATTCATTACTAACCAACTGAGCTAACATAATCCAATTGAACCACCAAGATCATAGTCAGATCTGCCCTATATATAATGACGTTGTAATTATATAATATGATGAATATTTCTTATGTTATAAACTAACAAGAATGATGATTTATGTATTACTTTTATATATTTCGATTATAATTTTGTATTGAAATTAACAAATATTGGATTCCATCATCATATATTCTGTGTAGAGTCAAACAAAAAATATATAATAAAAATAAATCTGAATTTGGTATACTACAATAGAAAGCTCAAGAAGGTGATGGGATTAGCTATGTTTTGGTAAAATTAAAAAAAAAAAAAAAAGTAGAATATTCAGGTGGTTCAAATGAACCACTCTGAACGACATGAAGTCCGCCCATGTTAGATACCAATATACGCTGTTTGTCCGAATGTTGGCTCTCAAAATTAAGAGGATAATTTCTTTAAAGTACAATCATGTAATTTATACAAAATATAGAAATTAAATTATGTAATTAATGTATTAGGAGAAATTGCAAGAGAAAACGTTCTTAAAAGAAAGGTACGGTCCGATTTGAAACTGTGATGGTGTGTATAAGAACTCAGAATTTGAGATCGGTTTTGCAATACGGTAATGAAAGATGGTTATTACAAGCTTGCAACGTCTAGTTCACCTCTTGTCGGTGCTTGGACTAAGATTTATAAATAAGATAACAGACAGCTCTTTATTTAATTTGTAGCAGTGGCTCAGAACATAAATAAATCTTGAAAAACACTCAAAAAGACGCAGAAGAATATTACTCCCTCCGTTTCTTTTTATTTGATTGTTTGGGGAAAAAGTACTTTATTAAGAGATTGTGAAAAATTACATTGGAATTGTAAAAAGGTGTATTGGAATTGTAAAAAGATACATTGGGATTGTAAAAAGTGCATTGAAATTGTAAACAATCAAATAAAAAGAAACATGGAAAAAATGATCAAACAATCAAATAAAAAGAAACGGAGGGAGTAGAATATAGTTGGTGATTGAAGCCTGTCTATATCTGAAAAAATCATTCATCTATTATTGGCCACTCATCATACTGTAGAGTACACTTTACTTTAGAATACTCCTAATATTAAAGCCCTAAACAAGATCCTCTTAGCTGTAAATTTAAGGTCATGTTTGGTTTTTTTGGGGAGATGAGGTGGGATGGGAGGGAGGTAAGGGTGATCAAAATATGGCAAGATGCTTCTAATTTTTGTAAATTTGAGATTCCCCTAAAAAAAGTTTTGTAAATTTGTGATTCCCCTTCAAATACTAAAACAAAGAAAAGTGGATAATATGATTGTTTAATTTGATTTGATAAAAGAAATTTTGATAAACAAAATATTCCATATTTTTTATTTTCGTTAACGGTAGATGTTAATTGATAAAGAAACTAACTTACTTTCTATATTTCCATTTACCCGATACCTTATTTTACTCTAGTTGCATGAACTAACTCAAATTTGACTAATATTAATATTTCATTTATATTTAACATGATAATACTAGATTCTAAAAGGTACATATATGAAAAATTCATAGTATATTTCAAGTCCACGTCTTAAATCTATAACGAAAAAGTAACAAAAACAATAAGTTCATTCAAAACGAACCGAATTATATTAAAACCATCATTTCACCAATTTTGGCACACCAAATGGAACCTTCACCAATCACCACCAGAGAGGCAGAATATTATCTCTGTTTCAGAATAGTCCAAAAAAATAATTTTCCCCTGTAATTATATGATGGTATCTAACCCTCCCCATGTTGATGTTGCAAGAAAAACACAGTACAATGATCACAGAACTCAATAATGCAAGCAACACATCACAATCTTCAAGAAAAAAATCCCATGTGGGAGCACTAAATGACATGCACTTCAGATTCCCCCAACTACTTCATCCCTTAAATTATAACTGACAAACAAGTTTAATTTTGACTCTCATTCACCATCAAAAGTCTCCCAAACATACTCTACACTCACTCTAGATACTTTACTTTTACTCTTTTTTAGGCATACCTTCTAACTAGCTTAGCTTGCTTTATATATCCAATAAATTCACATGCAAGTTTTTTTTTGTGTGCTTAGCTGCTTATGGTTAGAGTTGGGTGTTTCTTTTTTTGCCCACTTTTGTACCTAAATGGTCCAAGAATTTATTGTTACACAAGTATAAATTTGTGCATTTGGCATTAAAGAACACAACACACAACATGGTGTGTTGTTCAAGATTGTTTTTGTTGTTTTTGGTTGTGATATGGGGATTCTTGATTTTGGGTAGTCATCAATTGCAGCCTTCACAAACTCAAGTCCTTTTGCAGCTGAGGAAGCAGTTGGAGTATCCAAAGCCATTGGAGATTTGGAACAATAATTATGCTGATTTTTGTTACTTGGCACCATCTTCACAGTTAAATGTTACATGTGAGAATAACTTTGTTTCAGAGGTTAGGATCATTGGTGATAGACATGAAAGGGCAAGGGACTATGATGGTTTTGCTGTTTCATATTTCACTTTGTCTCAAAATTTCTCCATGGATTCTCTTGTTGCAACTTTATCTAGGCTAACCAGCTTGAAGGTTTTGAGTTTGGTGTCTTTGGGATTGTGGGGTCCAATTCCTGATAAAATCTTTAGGTTGAATTCACTTGAGCATTTGGATTTGAGTTGGAATTATTTGTATGGTTCTGTTCCTCTTACAATGTCTAGAATGGTGAAGTTACAGAGTCTTGATCTTGATGGTAATTTCATCAATGGTAGCTTCCCTGTCTGGTTTGATTCACTTTCAAACTTGAGTAGTTTAAGTTTGAAGTTCAATATGTTGAATGGCAAATTCCATGCTTCTGTTGCAAAGATTGCTACTCTGTCTTATATTGGTTTTTCGAATAATGAAATTTCTGGTGAACTGCCAGATTTTAGTAGTTTGGGTAGCCTAAAAATGTTGGAATTGTGCAATAACAAATTAGAGTCTGAACTGCCTGCATTGCCGAAAGGCCTTGTTGCGGCTTTCTTGTGCAATAATTCTTTCTCTGGTGAGATTCCTCAGAGGTATAGTCAGTTGAATCAGCTTCAACAACTTGATCTGTCAGAAAATGATCTTGAAGGGAGTCTTCCCGCGGCGCTTTTTGCCTTGCCGAGTATTAGTTACTTGAATTTATCATCGAATAAGTTGAGTGAATCTTTTCCAGGGAGGTTTAAGTGTGGAAGTGAGCTTGGACAAGTAGATATCGCAAATAACAGATTGAGAGGTCAATTGCCATCTTGTTTGAGTGCTCTTTCAGGTAGTGATAAAGTAGTTAAGGTTGACGGTAATTGCTTGACAACAAATTTAAGGAAGGGTCAGCATCCAGAAACATTTTGTCTCGAGGAAGAGAAAGCGAAGGAGGAGGACGAAAAGAAATCTAACAAAAGAATCACTGTAGGGGTCTTGGTAGGTGTAATTATAGCCATTGTTGTGCTTCTTTCGATTCTTGCATTTGGATTCCTTGTTCTTTGCCGATCATACTGCCCTAGAGGTTCCTCTGAGCAACATTTATTGCATAAGGCAGTGCAAGATAATTCAGGTGTACAATTCCCTTCAGAGCTCCTGATGAATGCGAGTAAGCTTCTTGCGAAAGTCTTACTCTCTTAGTTTCTCCTCACAGTCATAGAAGTGGAATTGCTCATTATCTCTCTTATATGTCAAATTTACATCAGTATAACCTGTTCTATATTTTAGCTAACAATTAGAAGAGTGTTTTTGTTGAGCAAGCAAAAGGCTAATTGCATCATATCGAGTCATCAACACCTCTCTGCCGATTCTTTGAAATAGGAAGAGGCTAATTTATTGGTGATAATTTGTTATTTCAGGATTTGTTCCAGAGACATCAACTCCGGGTGCCGAAGGTATTCCAGCTCATCGATTATTCTCTTTTGAGGAATTAAAGGAAGCAACAAACAACTTTGACAAGTTGAACTTGATGGGTGAAGGATCAACAGGAAAGGTACTACTATTACGATTTCAATATTCAATTTATGATACGATCACGATCTCATGACTCCAGCATTCTCATTTCTATGCCAGATTTTCAGAGGACAACTACAGAATAGTGGTATGAGGGTGGCAATTAGGTGCCTCAGAGTCTCCAAGAAATACACAATGCGAAACTTCAAAATTAGGTTGGATCTACTAGCAAAGCTTAGACATCCAAATTTAGTATGCCTTTTAGGCCACTGCCTCAATGAAGAAGAAAAAAGTTATCCTGGTGCAAGCAAAGTTTATCTTGTCTACGAGTACATCCCAAGTGGAACTTTCCGCGCTCATCTCTCTGGTAAGTTGAAACATTACAATATGCATAGTGTACTAGACATGTTATAAAAGTAGCTAAATCCATCGTTTTTACAGAGAATGATCCAGAAAGGATTCTGAAATGGCCCGACAGATTGGCTATTTTGACAAGTATTGCTAAGGCAGTGCAATTTTTGCACACTGGAGTTATCCCCGGATTTTTTAGCAATCGACTCAAAGCAAATAACATATTAATAAATGAGAACAGGATTGCTAAATTAAGCGACTACGGTCTCTCTATCATACAAGAAGAGATCGACACACGTGAGGTATGTAGACGATATAAAATCAAATTTTCGAAACATGTGCATACATTTTTACTGATTATTTATGTCATTTTTTCTGACACCCAACCTCTATAGGTGAATGCAGAAGGCTTAAAATCCTGGTAAGTCTTCACATTGATGCCTATCTCATTGACCTTAATTCCTTTAATTTCTTTAAGTGATTAATAAATATCTTTGCAGGCAAATGAAGAGTTTAGAGGATGACATTTATAGCTTCGGTGTCATATTGCTGGAGGCAATTGCCCGGTCATCAGTTTCTTCAAGAACAGATGCGTTTCTGATAGATCAAATGGTACTCATCCATTGCTTAAAAGTCCAAAAAAGTTATACAAATTAATCATACAGACAATGTTACATCAACATGCCCCTAGAGACTCCCCTAAGCAGGATAAATTGGGTCAGAGAGTATTGCAGCCTTGCCTTAAATAGCAGGGAGGCTGTTATGTTCTTAGTAAAAGTAACATAAGTTCGTTCTGTCGTGTGCTGAAATTGTATCTCCATCTTTACCAGCAGGCATCGTTCGAAGGCCATCGAGATGACCAGAAGCAATTATTGGACAATACAGTGCTAGAGTCTAGCTCCAGAGAATCGCTATCGCTAGTAATATCCATAACAAGGAAATGTATTTCTCTGGAGTCCGGGAGCAGGCCATCATTCGAAGACATTCTTTGGAACTTACAGTATGCTTCTCAAGTTCAAGCTAATGCAGATAATGGTGACCACAGAGTTGGAACGCAGCTTCAGTAAATTAATATACTAAGCAACTATGCACAAAAGAAGGAGAAATTATTAGCAAAAAATGGCATAGTAAGTGGTAACATGTGTATGTGAGTATGTGACTATTTGTTGCACATAAAAAACATGTTATTCTACTAGAAAAATTGGTGAAATGAAATTATTACATATTGAAAGTATCTATACTAAAGAGTACACCTGGGCTAGTTTGTTTTGCATATCTGTGGTCAGAGCTCCACTTGTACTACAATGAACCGAGCATCAGCTCATGAAAACTGTTAGGAGTCTATCTAAAACTAATTGACAATAAAGGGAGTAGTCAAAGATCTTATATATTAACCCGGGAGGACATCGACTTCGGATGTGGGATGTGCATCTTAACACTCTCCCTCACGTGTAACCCAATCGTCGACGGGATTTTCCTCTCCGGTATTAATTGCCGGAACATCGACGGGGTTACGCGTGCCTCAATAACTCGGGCTTGGCTCGTGATACCATGTTAAGAGTCTGTGGGGTTCCACTCTAAAACCAATTGACTATAGAGGGAGTAGCCCAAAATCTTATATATTGACAAGGGATGACATCGACTTCCAATGTGGGATGTGCATCTTAACAAAAACTAATATACAAACACTGAACAAAGTATTTTATAGAATTTTTTTAACGAAGTACTTTGAAAATTCTTCTTATTGTTGTTTATTGCAATTAATATTGCAAAATGTATTTTAGAGAACTTGCTAATGGAGAATGTGTTAAGATTGCTCTAAATGAGCCCAAATTGTCACATGTGAAAATCTCACATTGAAAATATAAGAGAGAGTTCACCACTTAATAAACTAGAGAGCAACTCCACTTACCACCAATTGGTTTTAAGTTGATGCCTCTTTGAGTTATGAAGTGTGATCTCTGTCCTTATATGGATGTGGTCCAGACCCGATTAATAAAAATTCTACGTTTATGAGCTTTAATCATTAGTTACAACTTGATATGTGAACATATAGTTTAAGAATAATTGATTGTCAAAGTCTCTCAAGAGCGGAAACAAGAGTTAACTAAAACGAAAACAAATTCCATGCAATAGATGATTGCAGCTACACCATCATCGTTTGCATATGCCCAACCAGCTACGCAAGTCCACCAAAAACAGCCTCTGATAACAAACACGGTCATCAAAATCAGTGGCGTATATTGAGAGGCGCCAAAAACATTAAACCTTTTTAAACGTAATATTTTCCAGTATTGAGGGGGAACCAACTACTATATTTTGTGTAAAATAGCTATGTGTTTACAGTTGAGGGACTGTCGCCCCCTTGCTCTGTTCTAAACTACGCAGACCTTTTGACAGCAAACATACCAGTGGCCTACTTCCACTCCTTGAACATGTTTTTCTGTATAAGTTATCTTCTGCAATAAGCATTCTTCGCTTGACGAGGAAAACCAGGAGGAGAACTGTCGAATATTGCCACATTTCTCTTAGCTGGAAATCCAGGTGGAGGAAGAACATCAAGTCTTGCCACATTTCTCTTAGCTGGAAATCCAGGTGGAGGAAGAACATCAAGTCTTGCCACATTTTCCTTGGGGGGGAACCCCGGAGGACATATAGGTTCACCCACATTCCCCTTCGGAAGAAAACCAGGAGGCGGAGGAACAACATTTGATGCAAGATTTTTCTTGGGGAAACCAGATGGAGGATGATAAGCTTTGCTCAAAGACTGCATTGGAGGAAAACCAGGAGGAGGGGGGAGATCATAAGGTCCAATGTCTTGTTCGGTTTTAACTGGATGCATTAAGATATTCTTTCTGCAATCCCCATTGGTAGCTTTTACCAAGAGAGCAGCAGCCTGGTTGTTTTTTTCACCTTCTGAATTATTTCGAAGTGTATGCGTAAGTGCAGGCCGCCTAGCTTTCCTTGCCCTTTGTTTCATTCCAGGAATCCTATCAACAAGAACCAAGACTCGGTTCCTCCACCACTTCTTATACCTGTAAGATATATCTGCTTCCACCAGCCGTGATGGGAGAAACAAAAATGCATCATTTGCAAAAGGTCTGTACCAAGCAAATTCAAGCAATTTATTCGAGCGAAGAATCCATTTAGGAATGTCCTGATCATATCCAAACTGCATTGCCACTCTATGTGGCTGATAAAGCTCTTTGCAGTCTACCCCTCGAAGCTCACATACCCTTAAACATTGCGCGAACAACTCCAACGCGCCGTCATCATCATCATTATTCACTTTTCCATTGATAGGCAACCACTCTTCAGAATCTACGTAATACCTAGGCAGCACCCAATTATCCAGAGTCAGAACATAAGGCCTCCACAGGAAAGCCTCTCCAGCAGAGTCAATCGCTGGCCTCATATTTATGGTATCTTCTTGCTCAATAGCATGCCATCTACTCACTCTTAGATTCCCCTTATTTAGAAAATTTCCATTCGATGGTCGTAGTGGCACGAGCCTCTCCCAAACCCAAATCTGAACCAACTGCATCGGTGACCAAAGCCCCATTCCTAAGCTGTCTTCATCTTCTCTATTAAAAAACTTACTAGCCTCAGCCATAGCTCCACTCAACAATGTCAAGTCCCTATATATACCCGCTAAAAGCGCAGGCGCAAGCGCAATTCTTGTGCCTCTTGCAAGGTGCGCAGCAATTGGGAAAACATTCTTATTGATTTTTTCAAGATCATTTCCTGGGAAAACAAACTTGGACAGCCACATTGCAAGAAAAGCCTCATGCTCGACAAAACTCCCACTCCCCATAAAATAATCAAACCACTGAGCATAAGAGTTCACATTAGGTTTTTTTAGTAGTCTAATAATCGTAGTTTCTTCTTCCTTGAGAGGCAAAGAAAAAGGGCAACAACCCAAAACCGAAAATCCCCCAATAACCATCATATCCTCTAATGTAACAGTTGCTTCACCCCATGGAAACAAAAAAGTACTAGTCTCAGAACACCACCTCTCAGCTACACAAAAAATCAACTCTTCATTCTTACAAATTCTATAAACTGAGCCCAAAATTGCTTCATAAATACCAGATTTTTTCCAAATTTTTTGGTATTTTTTATGCATGTTCCCAACCCATTCTTCCCATTTTACAGTTGGGTCGCTCCAACAGTAGAATTTTACCTGTAATGGCCATTTACACTTTGGGGATAAAAATGGAAGCTTTAACTTTAGATTTCCATCTTCTTGTTCTGCTTCATCTTCTTGCATGAGTTGTGGAACATTTGAGTTCAGAAAGTAGGCAATTTTCTTGAATGGATGCCCTCCATTTGGTGATATCATCACCTCTTCTTTCTCTGCAACTAGAGGCTCCTCGTCTTCCATGCTTAAAGCTGAAAGGAAAAAAGAGGTTTTGAGAAAATGTTGAAATTGGTAAAAGAAGAAAAAGATGCTCTTTTTTCAATCATCTTAAATAAGATTGATTCAGCATTGAGTGATGTTTTGAGAACAAATTTGACTATTGAATCAACAATGCAAGGAAATAAAATTAATATTCTTCCGTTTTGATATGTTTGATTGTTTAGAGAAAAAAATACTTTATTAAGGAATAATATAAGATTACTATTCAATATGTACTCAAATAAAATTGTTGAAGTGTTACTTCACTAGGGATCTAAATACTTTATAGAGCCAAAAAAGAGAAAATATGCTTAAAAGTTAATTAGAAATGTAAATAATCAAACATTTTGAAACATACAAAAATTCTAAACAATCAAACATATCGAAACGGAGGGAATACTTCCTAATTTATCTCCTCCCAATTATTTTACTTTCCTTGTAATTAATGTATTGATTGTTTTGACTTCATTATGTCATTAATGAATAATTTCTCATCCTTTATTTCCTTTCGTTTTTTTGTTTTCAAATTTCAAATATTTGAAAGCATAAAAAAAGTTTGATATTTTTTTTGTGCAAGATTTGTTCGATTTTTTTAAAAAAAATTCAAGGTCTCTTCAATGTGTTTTTCGAGGTTCTTATTTAAATGTCAAAGTTTTCATAAATAAGTATTCTATATTTTATCTAAGTACTTATCTTTATAGCTTTATTAATTTTATTTCTATTCTATTTAAATATTATCTATATGGATGTTTCGAAATCTACTAATAGTTTGATTTTTTTTTCTCTTTTGTTTTGCAATCCTTGCAATATACTCATTTATTTTTATAATTTTTTATCTGTGTGATTTATTATCAGGCGTGTTTAGTCATTACATAAATAACGAACGTATATAACAATAGTAAATTAAATTTGGTTATTTTAATAGCATCTGCATACCAATTTATTCAAATAAAATGCTACTGAAGTAGTCAATTATAATTATTATTTTCTATTTATATCAATCTATAATTTATTGACATGTTTCCAATTAATAAATTCACTATACAATTATAAATTTTACATAGTAAAACAAATCATATAAATAAAATGTGTCCTCCATCTACTTATAGCAATAATGATTATAATTTGATTATTTTAAAAGCATTTACATAACAATTATTTCAAAAAATATGAATATCTCATCACAATGCAATATATCTTTATGCCTTACCAGCATAATCATAACAATAATGATTATAATTTGGCTATTTTGAAAATATTTACATACCAACACAAAATGGGTATTTCATCTGAAGCATTTACATACAATCAATATTATTAATTCTTGTCCCATAAAAATATAGCAATTGCCCTTAATATTTGGCTATGTCTGGATAAAATATGTAATATTTGATTATTGTATGAATTTTTAGTCATAATTTCTAGTTGATCGGATTTCTTGCCACTTTTCAAAGTTTGAAATGATTTGGTGGTCATTATTGTAGGGATTTAATGTGTAAGTAGTATGAGTATGCCTGTGGCATAAGTTGTCTGTAGTGAATAGATTGCATAAAATACAGATGCAAATGCTAGTACTGATCGTCGAACATAATACAAATGCTACCATAATATTAATTTTGTACACGGCTGCTAGATCACTTGAGCAAATCTGAGTTCTTTGATGAAATATGTACCATACTACGCCCTATGACCATGTTGAGATTTCATAGTTCTATATGAAGTTCGTACAATTTTTCCCTACTTGGCTCAACATGTGCATAACTGAGGGTGTGAAGAAATCAAACAATATAACAAGAGTAATGGGGTGGGGAGGGGCAGGAATGCTTGTTAAAGTTTAGGGGCAGGAATAGGGAGAGTGAAGTATGTTAGAGAAGGTAGTTTGATAGTCGTAATGTTAGGTTAGTGGACGAATAACCTACAATCACGGGTCTAAATTAGGTTATGACTAGTATTTTTTTATAAATATAGGTCCCTATTATTGTATTATGAAGAAGAACAACAATTATTACCAATAAAACTCACTGGCAAGGCAGCGGATTTCGTATTCAGGCCCATGGTTGTGGGGTGCCGCCCCCTAACCTAACACATAATGAGCAAGAAGCATCATTACTTGATATGTATAAAGAAAAAACGAATGATGTTGATCGTGATAAAAAAAAAAAGCAAATAAGTGGTGGCTTTCAAGCTATAAATCTACGATTATTTGATCCCCTTCCGAGAGCTAGGAGGAAATGGTGTAGGCATCCTGGCATCGTCGATCCATGGACATTTTATACTATTATTTAGGAATAAGAATTTTGATGAATATTTTTCTTGATATATTTTCTTTTAAGAATCCCTATTTAGTCACTTATATACTGGCAATGCAAAATTATCCACAATTGGTATTGATCAAGAGAGCCTTGAACTTCTCTTCTGTTCATGTCAAACTTATGTTTCCATTAGATTACTTACTACCATACTAAGTCGACCAACAAATGACACTGAAAAAGTCTTTATTGGAAACATTGACCAAGTCACCAAGAGAACCTTTTTTTTTATCACCAAGAGAACCTTGAGTTTCTCTTTAGCTCATGTAAAAAATCTGCTCATATTGGTCTTTTATCTCGAATCTATCATATCCTATTTCTCCTTTATATTCGGGAAGAAAGATGATTTTAGATATGAAATGATATTGTTGTTATTTGTACTGTTTGAGTTTTTTGGATATACAGGAAACTTATATATTTTGTAGAGAAATTTTCTTAAACCTTGAAAGTTGACCTACTGATTTTTAGTTAAACTTTTTAGATTTTATGAATATTTTGCTAGGTTCATGTTGTTGAAATATATAAATCATAAAGACTTGTTGTCGTATGTATAAACTATTATTTAATATAATGAAATGAAATGTCAAAAAACAAGAAAAAACTGCTTTGCAAATAAAATAAAAGTTGGTAATAAATGTTATACCGTATTGAATTTGATATGTGTTAAGATGCACATCTTATATCCGAAGTTGATGTTTTTCCGGGTCAATATATAAGATCTTGGCCTACTCCCTCTATTGCCAATTGGTTTTAAAATGGAACCTCATAGACTCTTAACATGGTATCGGAGCCAACCCCGAGTTATTGAGGCACGTGTAACCCCGCCAATGTTGTTCCAGCATATAATACCGACAAGGAAAAATTCCACTGAGGATTGGGTTACACGTGATGGGGAGTGTTAAGATGCACATCCACATCCACATCCGAAGTTAATGTACTCCCAGGTCAATATATAAGATCTTGGGCTATTCCTTCTATTGTCAATTGGTTTTAGAGTAGAACCATATAGACTCTTAACAATATGTCTAGAGCAAAAGCTAATTGCAATAGATAATCTAATATATTACTCACTTCATCCTCAAATGATTTGTACATTTTAACTTTCATCGTTAATAAAACCCGATTTAAAATATAAAATATTTTCATTCTACATGTAAGAAGATTATAAAAAGTTAATATTTTAAAAATATATATTGAATCTAAGTCATGTAATAAGTACTAGTATTTTGTTTTCATTACCCAACAATAATTTGAATATGTTTGGTTGTTGTTGAGAACCATACCTAAATCTATCAACTTGTTCCTCCAATCATTGTCAGTCCGTCCGTTAATATTACACATGTATCTGTAACATTCGATATCTCTTTTATCAAATACTCCCTCAGTCCCTAAAAAATTGTCATATTTTTACTTTTGATGGTCAACAAAATACGATTTAAAACATAAATATCTATTATTCTACATGCAAAAAAATTATAAAAAGTTAATATTTCAAAAATATATATTGAGACGAATCTAACAAGGTCCCACAAGACTATATCATTTCTTATCGTTTAGTAAGAATTCATGATCAAATTTTGTAATGTTTGACTAACAAAAGTCAAAATGTGACAATCTTTTAGGGACGGAGGGAGTATTATACAGTAACTTAAATTACATGATAAAAATATTTACAGTAACTAAATAATCTTTTTGTAACAGTGAAAAATTAATTAACTCATTTTTTTATCGAATGATATTATCCAATTGTAAAAATTAAGTCGATAACCACTAAACCAAGAATACGAATTTATTAACTCATTTACTTCTGAAAAAAAAACTTTCACAAATTTTGTCAAAGCTAGTATTTAAAAAGAACCCAATTTTTGGAGGGAAATCAAAGATGACAATAAATAGTATAAAAATCAAAATCTCAATGTTACCCCTTCGAATTCGATTACCTAGTTCTCATCCTAGTATGCTTCAGTCTTTTTCTAAAAGACTAGTCTAATTTAAAATCCTTAAAACCAGACAAAAGCTATGCAAACTAGCCGAGAAAACACACGACCTGTGTCTCGCTCCATATTTTCTGCCTCTGTCCCAAAATATTTGTCCATTTTCTCCAAAATTGAATAATCGTCCAATTCTCCGAAATTCGGTTCGTCTTCTCTTTGACTGTTTCATCTGATTTTCAAATTTTGTTTAAAGGGTGAAATAGTATTAATCTTGGGCATAATTTGTAAGTTCTTCTTTTACTGTACAGCTAAAAGAAAAATTACTCCCTCTACAACAAGAAGTTGTCAAAATTAACGAATTTGTAGACTTAATTGACACATAATTTTGTGAATCAGAATTATTATTGTAATAGTGAGTATATTAAAAAATAACTTTTGATATATTTTTTACCACACATTGTATGACATATATTAATTTTAAAAAAAAAAGAAAATTCAACTAACAAAGTTTGAAAGTAGATAATATTTTTGGGACGGAGGGGGTGTTTTTATTTATTTTCGGAAAGTTGAAGTTTTGATTTCTGGGTTACCTTTTTTTTCGTTATAGCTGATGAAACTAGAATGAGGAAGATTTGATACTTAATTAGCTTGATTCTGAGATTTTTGGGTGTTTGAGTTCTATTTGTTTTTTCGTTCCTTTGTTTCAGGGACTATTTGATTGAAAATGAGGGACGGGTTGAGATCCAGGACTAGGAATGAAGTGAGTGTTGAGGGTCGTGGACAAAAGAAAAACAGAGTTGTTAGTAATGTGATTAATGGGATTAAATTGAAGTCTAATAGTTGTGACTCATTGGGTATTAATGGAAGTTTGGATGCTATTTTAGTCGCTAAAGTGGCGGTTGAAGAGGAAAGTATTGCATGTGAGGCTGTTGGTGTTGGTAAGAAAGATGATTTTAGTGTTCATGTTGGTCGTGTTAGTGCTAATGGGTCGAAGGTGGATGGTGTTGGTGTGAATAATTGTAATGAAGAGCAAGTGGATGGCGTTGATGCAAATGATTGTAATGGAGAGAAGGAAAATGATGATAATGCTAAAAACGGTAATGGAGAGCTAGTGGATGGTGTTGATGTACATAGTTCTAATCTGGAGCAGGCGGGTGGTAGTGGAAGTGCTAATAATTGTAATGGAGAGCTGGAGAATGATGATAATGCTAATAATGTTAATGGAGAGCAAGTGGATAGCATGGATGCACCCAATTCTAGTGTGGAGCAGGCGGGTAGTGCAGGTGCTGGTAATTGTATTGGAAAGCCGGAAAAAGACGATAATGCTAATAATGTTGATGGAGAGCAAGTGGATGGCGTCGATGCTCATAATTCTAATCTGGACCAGGTGTATGGTGTAAATGCTGTTAATTGTAATGGAGAGCAGGAAAATAATAATAATGCTAATACTGGTAACGGAGAGCAAGTAGTCGGAGTTGATGCTCATAATTCTAACCTGGGGCACGCAGGTGGCGTAAGCGCTGATAATTGTAACTGGAAGCCAGAAAATGATGATACTGCTAATAATGGTAATGGAGTGAAGGTGGTTAATGTACAGACTAAAGGCAGGAGAGGAAGAAAGAGAAAGAACACAGAGATGTCTAGTAATGCACAGACGAGAGATATGATTGATTTGAATGAAATGCCTATGGTTCAGCTAAGTGGGAGGGTTCTGAGATCAAGGACTGTGGCTGTTCGTTCTAATGATTTAATTAAAGGGGATTTGAACGATGAAGATGCAGGAATCGAGGAGGTTGATAGTAAAAAGATAAAGCTGGAAAATGGTGAGGAAAAAGGTGCCGAGCCAAGTAGAATGGGGAAAAAGAAGAAGAAGACAGGTTTACGTGGACGACCTCCTAAAGTTAATGCTGAGAATGAGGCTGCTGCTGTGGTAATTGGAAATAAATGTAAAACTTTGGGGTCTGAGGTGAGTCTGAAAAGTGACACTTCCTTCAGTAAATTGAAGGGGAGTTCAGTTGCCAGCGAGAAGAAAGACATAAGAAACAAAATTCTTGACATCATTGTTCGATGTGGCTGGAAAGTGCAATTAATACCCAGGGCATCGAGAGATTATAACGACCCTGTGTATGTTGACCCTGAAGGCAAAACACACTGGTCCATCACAAAGGCATATAATATTCTGAAGGAAAGAATTGACAGTGGTATAGCCAATATTGTAGAGCAAGCTGGGTTCACTGAGATTCCAGATGAGACATTGAGTAAACTCTTCCGCATTGCTACTAAGAAAAGGTCAGATTGTGGGATCAAGAGGTCTGAGGGAGTTGCAGAAAAAGAACCAGGAAGGAATAGATCCTCCAGTAAGAAAACAGATGACTCCAATTGTGAAGACAAATCAAACATAGTCCAAAAATCCAGTGGGCGGAAGAGAAAATCGGTTTCAATAGAAGGAAGAAAGAAAAAGCGGTTTGCTCTCCTGGCTCGAGGCTCTGGGAATAAGTCTGACCCAGATGACGATGAGAGTGAGCTATACCATAAGAAGCGCAATCTTCTATCTTGGATGATTGATTTGGGAACTGTCACTGAGGGTGAAAATGTGCACTATCAGGACCCTATAAAGCAAGCTACACTGCTTGAGGGCAAAGTTAAACCTGATGGACTTTCTTGCAACTGCTGCAATGAAATACACACGATATTTGGTTTTCAGCTCCACGCTGGAAGTAGGTCGGGTGAGCCGCTCAAAAATCTCTATCTAGAATCAGGATCGTCACTTTCTCAGTGCATGGATGATACATGGAACAAGCAACTAGAGTTAAGTAAAATTGGATTCTGCTCTGTGGATGTAGCAGGTAGTGACCACAATGATGACACATGCAACTTATGTGGCGATGGGGGTAATTTGATGTGTTGTGATTGCTGTCCCTCAACGTTCCACCTGAGCTGCATGGACATGGAAGTATGAACCTGCTACTTCTTTTTTTTATCCTTTCACTTTTTTGTCTATGCCAAATGCCAATATATGTTCCTTTCAAAAAATATCATATACTGTAGTCAGCTGAAATAATGAAGTAGCTTTTAATATGGTTATCTATAGAGATCAGTTGTGCATCTTACTTAGGTAATAGCAAAATCCTTAGCTTCTTCAGAGTTTTAACGTGTGGTTGATATGTATATGCAGAATGTTCCTGCTGGCGATTGGCACTGCATGTATTGTACCTGCAAATTCTGCGGGTCAGTCAGTGATGAAGCCCTCAGTCAAGATGATGGAAGTCATCTTCTCACTTGTCAACTTTGTGAGGAAAAATGTACTGAGAAATCTGGAATTCTGAGAAATCTTTGTTTTTTCTGATTCTGGTGCTTTGGTGTCATTTCTGTTATTAATCCCTGCACGGATATTGGTTCTTTTGCAGTCCATTCTACATGTTCTGATCAGACAGATGCGAAAAGTATGAATTCTGCAACTGCCTTATTTTGTGGGGCTGGATGCCATAAGGTAACTCAAATTGGTTTGATTGTACGAATATTGTTATCCTGTTAACTGGTATCATGATATGAATCTCATTTCGTATATATTCAAGATCAATCATGAGCTTTAGATTACAAAAGATTGAGCTGGGACTCGGGATCAATATGAGATTGTATTTAATATCCCATTATGAAATTAAAAAGTTGCTTAATTTAGTGCTAATGTACTATATATCTTTATTATCTGGTATGCAATGGAAATTATGTTTTATGTCATCCTATGTGCAACATTAAATGTAATTTATAAATGAACACACTAAAAGCTGCATAAATTGTTTCTTCACTGGCAACTGCGTGTTACACATGTTACATTTATAGAATAAGAATGTATGTGTATTAACTTATTGGTAATTACATTCATTAATGAATTGAAAATTGATGTCTAAAGCAATATTTTTTCAAAATAAGCATGTCGGAAAAATATTGAGTTCGTGATGGACATATGGAGTCTGGATTACATGCAATGTATTAATTTATGTTCCCTCTATTGAGATTAACATGTCATTAGTAAATCAAATATTCTATTTTCTGCAATAATATTTTCAAGGGTGTTTGCCTCAGCTTCTTACTACTTTATAAACAATTACTTTAACCAAAATCAAGAACAACACAAAGAAATAGAAACAAAGTAGAGAGTATTTGAAGCTTCTTTTTCTATAAAAACTAATAAAAAATTTAAGTGATGCAGTCTCTTCGATTTGTTATGACGACTGACCAACAGATGATCAGCTTCGCAAGATAAATTCAGCTCTGCATGATATTTAATAGTCAGTAGTGTATTATAATGCTTTGTTTAAAGAAATGCTTGGTGTTATACTGTTATTATACAATGCTTTGTTTAAGGAAATGATTGATCTAATTATAGCTGACCTCTGTTTGCAGATATTTAACCACCTGCAGAAAGTTGTTGGCTTTAAACATGAGTTGGAAGAAGGACTTTCATGGACTATCCTTCAAAGATGTGACGTTGGGAACGATGCATCATTAAGTGGTTATCTGCAAAAACTTGAATGTAATGCTAAGCTAGCCATTGCGTACTCTGTAATGGACGAGTGTTTTTTTCCGGTAGTTGACCCCCGTAGTCAATCTGAAATGATTAACAATGTCACCTATAGCTGTGGGTGAGTGCTTGCACCTTGGTCATTACTTTCCGCTTTTAGGCCATTTGGTACCTTAATAAATAACCAAAACAGACATACATAGAACTTAGAAGCCAAGAAAAATAGCAGAAGCAGGTAGTATCCTGAATTCTAGCTATTTACCAATTGTTGCCTGCTTATGCAATCACTGAGGTCACCACTGCCTAAATGGAGAAACTCTTTTCGACACTAGCAGTGTTGTGTTTTGTGAATGTGGCAGCTACTGTGACTACAACTATGAACTTTTAGGTCAGAAATGGGCCAGTATTGATATATTTTGTTTTATTGTTTCAAGGTCAAACATTAAAAGATTGAACTACAGTGGCTTCTATACATTTATTCTGGAAAAAGGAGATGAAGTTGTTTCAGCTGCATCTATAAGGTTGGTTTCAACTTCATAAATTGTGGTACAATGTTGCATGGGGAATAGGAATTTTGCTTCTGTAAAGCATTTGGCCCAGGGTTCTAAGCCTTATATAAAACAACCTTTCCCTTTCTGGATTACATTTCATGTTGTAGCTCTTCACATGACATAGAGTAGGTTGGTATTTTAACCCAGCCCTCTTGATAAATGCATTGGCATATGTGATTATGGTTTCTTGTGTATGCAAGAGTTTGGTTGTTATGGATGCTCTTTTAGTCGAAATGTTCTCTTTGTCTCTTTATGAACAGATTAAAAGTTCAATCGACATATTCCTTATATTAACACTAAGTATCTCTATGAACAGATTCCATGGAACACAATTAGCCGAGATGCCATTCATTGCAACCCGCAACAAATATAGGCAACAAGGGTTGAGTCGTCAACTTCTAACTGTTATTGAGAAGGTATATTAATTTAAAGATAGCTTTCACATATTCCGAAATCGCACTCATTGGGTTATTTCTCTTGATTAACCTAGTGACTTCGTGTATTGTTTTTATTTATTCAACTATTCATTTATCTATTCTCTTATTTGTGGTATTGGAAAACTAGTGTCTGGAAAGTTCGATGAGAATCATCTCTTGTTTACCCTAGATATCTGTTAGTAACCCAACTCAAATAGTCTCGATCCATTTTTTCACAGGTTCTCTCCTTGATAGATATCCAGAAACTGATCATACCTGCAGTATCTGCTGTAATGACAATGTGGACCAACTCATTCAGTTTCGCCCCCCTCGAAGAAGACACTCGGCAAGAGATGAAGACCATGAGTATAATTGTATTCCCGGGCACCGATATGCTACAGAAACCACTCCTCAAGGAAACAGGTATCTTGTGTATGTCGATATATCTATACCTATTATTTGCACCTAATGTTTGTTTTGATGCTTACTTTTTTTTAACCGTAGGGTCTGAAAGTGAACCAAATGTTCCTGAAGTTAATCCTGTTGCGGTTAACACCCTTGTAGATGAGGAATCAGCAATTGTTTCCGAGCAACATGGAGATGACATGTGAAACTCCCTTTCTTTAAGGGTAATCGTTTGTTTCAAGTTTCGGTCAAGAGTACATATATCTTTTGCAGAGCATTACAATTGATACTTGTCGAATTACCAAATTGTATATAACAAGGAACTGAAGTCGATCGCGCAGTGTCCCGTAGTTCATTCTGCTAATGTTCCAACCTTTGGAAATAGTTGCAGTAGTTTGTTAGTCTAACATCTTCTGTGTTGAGCTCAAGTGACCCCCTGGTATAATTGGAATGGAATATTGATCTTTCAGTGAGACTTGTATAGTTATGTGCCATTCTAGGTAGCGGTAAATATGAACCGCACTGAATCGAATATTGCCGAATTTCAATTTTTATAAGACTATTCGGATCACATTCGTATTCGATTCGATACTATTCTACCAATTTTCGAATTCTGTTTGATATTTGACATAATTTATGTTCAAACTCGAATTTACATATTTTTGTACATACTAATAAAATACATGATGAACATATTCGGAAGTTTTCGGATATAATTAGTAGGCATTCTTATTAGTTTATCATTTTAATAGAAAAATCGTATTCGAATTTGACTAAAAAAACTGTTCGATTCGTATAACCTCTAATTGTAGGCTTTGTGACTTGTGAGTGCTGTTAAAAAAAGGTGTACGTATTAACTATCTATAGATGTTGATGGGTTTGTACTACTACTGCTAGAATCTAGGTTATTAAAATAACGACAAAGAGAACTGTTAAGTTTTTATCATATGATTTTAGAATCACCTTATATTCGTAAAACTACCCACAGCTAGGTTTTATTGAGAAGTGCAAGTGAGTTTTATTTAGGGTGCAACAAACACCGCAGGATTGCATTAATTGGGTTCAAATATGGGCATCAATATTTAATCCCGGGTGCAAGTCTAAAAAGTAGCCCATAGTAGGGCCCACAAGCCAAAAAGGAACCTGTACCATCCCTGCTGCTGGCTGCGTGGCAGCGTGGGATTGGCTGGTTTCATTTATTTTTCCCCCACTTAAATAAATGATTTGTTTACCCAATAATTAACCCAGATAAAAATATAAAAATTATATCATTATTTTTTATTTTTTGAGCTCTATAAATAGATCCTAGGTTTGTGTCATTTGGATAAAAAAAAATGAGTTTTATGAACCTTGGAGCACAAAAGAGAACAAAACTCTACTAAATAGTGTCTTCCATGTTAGTGCGTATGTTTTTATTGTTTGTTTTCAAGTTTTTAATAATCTATGTATGTATTTGATTTACCAAGAGATTAATAATATTGTGTGTTATTTTAATCAAAATACTAATTTCTATTGGCATTTAATTTTTTTTATATATAATTAATTAATAATTACAAAATAATTAAATTTTATTTATTTTATTATAAATATAAAATTATTATAAAAATTATAATTTTAATAATAACATATGTAAAATAATAAAGATAAGTAAAAAATACGGTGGGTATAGAATAAAGTGATGTGGAAGGAAGAGAAAGTGAAGTGGAAGGGAGTGAAAATGAATAAAACTCGGAATAATCTCCTGCTGTGGCAACTGGGTGCAAATGGGGGTGTAAAAGTGGGTGTTAAGCTGATATGGCACTGAACAGAATCCAATAAATTGATCCCATGTTGTGGATGGTCTAAGATACTACTAAATGATAATTCTAACAAGCCTTGCATGTACTGAAAACAGAATGATACACTCCATTATATTGTCATTTTTATTGTGGTTTTAGTATAATTTTTTTATTTAAAAATACTTGTTATTATATAGAAAATTATATTTTTATATTTTGTGGTAAACTTTTTGATTATTTCTTTTCATGTAAAGTTTTAATTAACTAATAATATAGTTTCAAATAATTATTATAGTACTTCATTTTAATATATTTTATGATTTTTTTTATTTTTTTAATTAACAATTCTGCCGCTCTTAATTTACTTCACAAAATTCTTTATTCAATGATCAAGTTCAACCCTGGTCAATCACAATTTTTTATCTTCTTTTTCTTTAGATTTTTAATCGAACATCAGTTTTTTTAATGAAATACGTTAGTAAGATTAATTCAGATAATGTTGTACCTTCCTTTGGTTTCCCTCTTTCTTTAGCGTGGTGGAGGGACCTTTAAATTGGTTTTGCTTCTAATATTATTATTAACTTATCAAACTATGTAACCATGTCGTGCTTTTCAAAATGAACATTGAGTTATATCGCCTTTACATATTATCACATGAATTGAATCCAAAGACTAAACATTAGTTGATAATAGTTACAACCATTTTATCTACTTGATAATGTGTGTACTTATACTTGTTTAAATTTACGTTAAAACTAAATCGACATTAAGCTATAAGGTCAGAATGATATGCAACAATTGTTCGAGAAACTGAAATATTTTGACAAAATTATTTTCCAAATGCTTCACAGTTCCATTATTTAATACTCATACGAACTCAACTCGCTTAATAATAACATTAGTAATGACACATTGAACATAAATAAAACCATTAAAAGCTACATCAAATGATGTGAATGATCAAGTTAAGACAACCGACCCGACTGGACTCATCATACTCCGCTGTTTTCTCTTCATTCCACTCAACTAGATCTGCTCCCCCCCCTCCCCCTCCTCTCTCAATAAAACATTACAACAAAATAGAGGCGAAATGACTATTTCACACCTAATTCAAACTTCCTTCAACAAATAAGGGAGATATTAGGGGTAAAATAGTACTTTGATTCCCGAAAACACTACTTGGGAGGTGTAAAACATTAACAAAATCTCTCTTCCTCTTTCTCTCCCCCCTCATTCTTGATATCTTTGCTGGCACCCAATATCTGTTTCTGTTGCTGCACTCTCAAGAGATCTACAACTAAACTCCACTAACAACTACAAAAGGTACACAAATAATATTTATTTAAGTTTTTTTTTTGGTTTTTGCAACTTAAGTTTTAATACTTTGTAATAATTGTTCACGTCAAAGGGTTTTCATTGGTCTATTACATTGAACTAACACTACCCATGTTACTGCATTCAAGAAAGTTTGATGCAAGAAAGTCATTAACTGACAAATTGAGTAAGAAATAAAAAGGTGGGTAATTTGTATTTGTGGACCATTTTGATGTGATGTTTCAGCTGCATTTTTAAGTTAATTGTTTGGATTAAATAAACTTAACTAATAAAGTATGTAGTTCACTTTTTGTTTTGCTTGTGTAGGTTTTAGCTTATAATTTTTCAGTTATGAATGTGGTTATTTCATTGAATGGTTACAATGGGTTGTCTGATTAGTGATTATAGGTTATGGTTTGGGAAAAGAACTGTGCTTTTATCATTGTAGACCAATGTAAGTGCTGTTTTAGCTGCATTTCTATGTTTAATTGGATATTTAGTACTAGCTAAACAATACAGTAATTAATTAGCTTTTCACTTTTTGGTGTTGGTTTTAGTTTGTGTTGTTTGTTTGGGATGCTGAATGTGGTTATTTCATTGAATGGTTACAATGGGTTTACTTGTTTAGTGATTGTAGGTTATGGGTCTGTAAAAAGAACCGTGCTTTATCATTTTGGACCATTGTAAAGTAGTATTTCAGAGCATTTTTATGTTTAAAATTGGTTTTTTATTAGCTAAATAAATATGGTAATTAATTTATTTAATTTTTGTGTGTTGGTTTTAGTATATGTTTCTTGGAGAACTAAATGTGGTTATTTCATTGAAAGGTTAGAGTGGATTTTCTTTCTTAGTGATTATAGGTTTTGGGGGTCTGCACTCTGAGATAGAACTGTGCTTTCATCCTTTTTAAGGCCTTTGTATTTTTAATGCTCGAATGAGGTGCATCGCCTTGATAATCTCGGAAAGAAAGTTAACTAACGATATTTTATTTTCATGTTTGTTGCGTTGCAGCATTTTGTTCTATCCGAGTTGATGTGTTTGTAGGTGGTCATGGACAGTTCTTCATCAAATGGCCAACGGTTTCATAGGCTTCCTAGGAAGTCACTTACTGCTCGACTGAAGATGGACCCATTGGTGAGTCTACATGCTCCATTGTAGAAAAATACTAGATTACAGGAGTCATCCATTCAATATCTTAAGCAAATTATACAAGATGCAAACTGTGTCTTATATCTAAGATCTGTTGAACTTTTTGGGGATGGGTTACATAAACACTCTCCTAGAATCATTGCCTGTTTCTTCCATTTTTGAAAGTATGTAGTATAGGTTGGTGTTTATGACCTTGTAGAAATGTTTTTAGTTATGTCTTAACTTGTTATGCAATGAACAAAATGTTGAATGAGACAATCCTGTTCATATTTGGATAAGATTAGTTATCAGCAAGTCAGCAGCTTTAAGTGTAAAATCACTTGATACTCCATTCACGTTGCAGTATTTATATTGTAGATGACATCATCTTCAGAGTATGTTCATTTCCACATCTGTAGCTTCTTTGACCAGAATTAGAACTGCAAAAATAATTTCATAGTGGATCTGTTTTCTGTATTGGATATTAGGTGGGAGCCTGTATTTGTATATCGGCATTCAGTTGACCTCACCTCATATAGTGTTCGGTCAATTGTAGAGCTTCACATTAAGAATTAACATAATTTTTTGATGATATACTATGTTGTGCCAGCTGGAAGATAACTTGGATCAGTGGCCCCATTTGAATGAACTGATCCAGTGCCACGAAGCTGACTGGATAAAAGATGATGGCAAATATGGGCACTATGAAAGTGTTGGCTCGGTCTCATTCAAGAATCAGATATATGAGGGGCCTGATACTGATATTGAAACAGGTAACTCATGATAATTGACATGCAAGATTGTAAATTTCAATCGCAAACTTGTTACCACTTAATTTTTTGCTTTGAACATGTACAGGATTTATTACGCATGTCTGTCTAAAAGTACTAGTTTATATAATGAAGAATACGCTGGTCACGCTTTAGAATGGCGTATTTCTTATAGTTTTAGGATCGGAAGTTAAGATACTCCTAACTTTGAATATAGTACTTATCTGCCTACTTGTACTCTCTTGCGGAGCTCCTTTTTGGTCACTTTGCCAATAAGGTCTGCTTCTTATTCTTGTTCCAAGTTAAATAATTTTAAAATGTATGCAAAGATTGCAGTTGTCTCATTTTTTAACATATGATGGTCTAGGATATCCCCTTCTATGCGGCGGTGGTGCATATTTTATCTAGAAATTGAACTTGTAATGCTCTAGTTCAGAGTTTTTGTTGAATGGTTAAGGCTTCTGATAATATATTACCCATTTTTTTTAGAAATGCGCCTTGCTGATGTGAGACTGAGTAAGACTGGATATTCGACTGATGAAGAAACTCCTAGTACATCTGGGATGAAACATGGAGATGCTACCTTTGCAGAATCATCTACCATATTAAAGGTTGTGGATATTAGCCATAGCCTGTTCCTGTTTGACATAATCACACTGGTAACTCTCATAACATTATCAGAAAATTATTGATCTACTTGCAGCATTTTGGAGAGTCTCCTTTACCTGCATATGAGCCTGTATTTGACTGGGAAAATGAGAGGCTAATGGTATTTGGGCATAGGATTCCCGAACCTCATGTTTCTCACTATAATAGGTATGTCCACTGCTGGGTTGTTTAATTCGCTTATATATGATTATGTTCTCTCCCTTCTATCTCATTCTACAGGTGAACCTCTTCTTTTTACCTTTAAATCAGTACATCATATATGTATGTATGTAAGAGTTCTTAGATTTGTTGTAGTGGCCTGAAAATTGCTGTGAAGGTTCTATCTTTATCATTCCAAGCTGGATTAGTCGGTGAGTTTATTCATCCCTGGTGTTATATATACATATTCAATGTTTCACCTATATCAGTTTATTATAATAGCTGAGAATCAAATTACTCTTTGTAGAGCCATTTTATGGAACAATTTGCCTATATAATAGGGAGAGAAGGGAAAAGCTCTCTGAGGATTTCTTTTTCCGTGTTTTGCCATCCGAATCGCAAGAGGTAAGCTTATGATAATCTGTTTCTTCTTTCCCTTGAGTTCATTTGGCCTTTATGGAGAAGATATTTAGCTCGGTCTTGAAGTTAATATGTCAGCACTCAGCAATCAATATCTTCTTGTTTCTCTCACGTGATAGATCATATGAGAGGGAAAGCATGCTTTTAATAATTCCAGTCACTGACAAACTACAAACTAAAGTTTGTGTTGTTGATTCTTCAATCTCAACATCTCTAAGTGTATGTGAATGTCTATGTGAAGTTGTTATCTAATTGTTACTCAGGTAACATTCTTATGTATTTCTTTCGATAGGGAAGTGCTTCCAGTGAATCTCGTGGAATTTTTCATCTGGATGCTCCATCAGCATCAGTGTGTCTTCTAATACAGTTGGAGAAGCCTGCAACTGAAGAAGGCGGGGTGACTTCATCTGTTTATTCACGCAAAGAACCCGTAAGCAGTTGCACATCTTTGAATACCTATATACCTGCAATCAGTAGTTGATAAAAGTTCTATTAGTAGAAGTCTAAGTTGTACAGTTACTGTGCATGACGGTTTAGTTATTTTAGTGACAAATCTAACTTCTGGTGTATTGGCATACTGTTCCCACATTTTATACTTTATACTATCGTTTCCATGTATAATTTTATTCATGGTTTATAATTCATCTTGGTTCATTTGTCTGTTCTGAGGCTGAATTAATGATGTTTGATTCTGTATTTTCGTGCCATTCTTCTCTCTTGTATTATAAATAGGTTCATCTGTCAGAGAGAGAGAGGCAGAAGTTACAAGTATGGTCCCGCATCATGCCTTACAGGGAGTCATTTGCTTGGGCCATTATTCCACTCTTTGATAGCAGTGTGGCTGCTGCTTCTGCTGGACCTGCTTCACCAAACAGTCCTTTTGCCCCTAGTGGCTCAATTTCAACCTCTCAAGAAGGCCTTCTAGAGCCAGTTGCAAAAGTCACATTCGATGGAAAACTTGGTTATACAAGTGAGAACTCTGTTGTGGTTGAAGTTTCAAACTTGAACAAGGTCAAGGAAAGCTATACTGAGGAGTTGCTTCAGGTGAAGTATATTATTCACTTATTTCCATTTTCCATCTCACTATTCCCCATAATTGTTTGATAAGTCTTTATGTTACACCTCACTCCACTCAAATTTATACGTTAAGCCAATGCATGCCAGGCGTTACATCTGCAATTTATCTTCATTAAAATCAAGCATCAACATTGAGCTCTTGTATTAGTTGTATATTGTCTCAAGTCCCTCTTTAAAGAATTTTATCTGATAAGTTATCCCCTGAAGTGTATTTTTTAATTTACTTCATATAATTAGAGACATCTGATTTTTTGAAGAACCAGCATGTTGTGTTATTCGAATTTAAAAGAGGCATGTTAAAATAGCTACTTTTAGTCTCATTGTGTGAAGTTGGACATAAAGGGTTATTTTGTCACTTGTTGATGATATAATAGCATTTTGTTGGACTAAATGCTTTGGCTGGGAGTTTGTGAGAAGTTAACTCTTAGTTGCAGAAAACTACACTCTTCTTTGCATATTCAAGTCTCTGTTTCATGAGAATATTCTTGTTCAATTCAGAAAGTATAAACAGTGCTTAATCTTTCTATGCACACTGTTGCTTCATTCATTGCATAATTATTGAACAAGGGACTAGGGATTATGGTTGAAGAGATAAAAAATAAAGATAGATAGGCTTTGTGGAACTCTTGCTTTCATGTATCTTGATCTAAACTACCATATTAGTTTTCATGAACATTAGTTTTGTAGTTTTCATGTTTCTGATTAACTTTGTCTTATTGTTGCTGCAGGATCCCAAACGTAAGGTCCACAAACCAGTAAAGGGAGTTCTAAGACTTGAAATTGAAAAGCTACAACCTGTCCCGGCGGATCTAGATAATTCAATGACAAATGGGAGCATGACCTATGATTCTGTTGAACGAGCCGACCCTTTGGGTGAATCTAATATTACAGCACATAACAGAAATGGTTCCGAAGTGTTACTGAATTCTTCTAAGTTAAGTTCCTCTCAGAAGAAAGAGGTTGTTCGCAACGGAGCAGTGGCTCGTTCGCATCCATATGTTGGCGCTGACAATGTAACTAGTTACATTCTTTTACTTAAATGTATAAATGTTCTTCCTAGTTTAACATAATTAGTTTTCCATTGAGACTTATAATGTCCGATCTTTTTTTAAGTCCCTCAATTAATTCTATTACCCCTAACATATTAACTGCTGGCCTATAGGTTAATGAGCCTAACATGGACATATATGTTAATGAGGGGTCTTACCTTTTTAAAAATAAAAAATGTTGCATCAGTCTTTTTCTTTTTGTCTTAATCCCCCAACAATGCTCCTACACGGTAAGAAGTGAGCAACAATGACTATCTTATATGAATAGTTTGAATGTGGTTCACTAGACAGTTCTTTGAAGATTCTTCCAAATTCCATTTAACAAATATTCATAAGCTTCATGCTTGTTCTCATAAAGTTGTTCATAGTGTTTTTCTAATCTACCATTATTGGGCACTTGTTCATCCATAATCAGCACCTTGTGCACATTACTTTAATTTCCGGTACACGTGGTCTATAAAATGAAAACCTCCATATTACCTTGCAGGCGTTTGACTTCCGCATGACAACGAGGAACGAGCCTTTTTTGCAGCTTTTCCACTGTCTTTATGTTTATCCATTGATGGTCAGTATGAGTCGCAAAAGGAATTTGTTTATAAGAGTTGAACTCAGAAAGGATGACCTAGATGTTGGTAGGACACCAGTGGAGGTATTTCGGGTTCTATAATATTTTAAAAAATTGTTCTTCTATGCTCTGTTTGAGTTTGTACTATTTTGTACTAGGCAATGTATCCAAGGGAACCAGGTGCAGCCTTTCAGAAATGGGCTCATACACAAGTAGCTGTTGGTACCAGGGTCGCTTGCTATCATGATGAGCTGAAAGTTTCTCTGCCTGCTACGTGGACTCCATCCCATCATCTCTTGTTTACCTTCTATCATGTGGACCTCCAAACAAAATTGGAAGCCCCAAGACCTGTAAGTTCAACTAAATTTATCTTGACTTTCAAGGATACTTTGTGGTTACTGTACAACCTTTCATGCCTCTTTTGCTTAATAAGACTCTCACTTTTCATGCAGGTGATCATAGGATATGCTTCACTGCCGTTGTCTAGTCATGCCCAGTATGTCTCAGTGAATGTGCCCATAACTCTTAGTTATTATATCCTCTTAACTTGGTTTACTATTGTTAATTGCTACTGCTCTATATACTCATTGGCACCTCCAAAGCTGGGGTCATCAGCAATTCAGCACTTACTGTCCCATTGATACATGCTGAGTTGATAACTTGAAGTGTTCTAATCTGGCTCTGTTGGTAACTCACTAGTACTGAGATTGATAACTTTAGAATGGGTTGTTAAGGCTAGCATTCAAGAAGATGAATATTATTTTAGGTTAAACCTTAAAAGTAGTGTATCTTAAGATAATGTATCAGTATGTTTTTGATCTGCTGAAACTTGAAAAGAAGTAATTCTCTTGATTAAAGTATATTATGCAGCTTGTGCCAAAGATTCGTTTTCATCCTCTTGAGTCTCTACTCCTTGTGCAAGCGAAACATGGAGCACACATAAAGGATCTTAAGTGCCCCTCTACCTGTAGAACAAGACATGCTAAAAATTTTTGGCTGCAAATTACCTCTATACTGTATCCTTACGTATATGTTTTGTTTTTCATTGTTGAGTGCCTTTCTACTGAAATCGTTACTGAATCATTGTAGAACACATTAATTTGTTACCTAGTTTTTTTGTTTATGACTATTTTTTCTTGCTTTCCAGATTAAGATCAGAAATATCTTTGCCAATCATGAAAGAATTAGTCCCACATTATCTTCAAGATGGTGGAAAGGTAAGCTTTTATTAGCCTTCTCTCTCATTCTCCTCATATATATATTCGATTTGTTTTTTTAATTAGTGAACGACCAACAATCATGTAAATATCTCATCTGTTTGGACCTTTTTTCATAGTTTTACAAATAGGTTCTCTAAGTAACCTTCTCTTTTATTATTGAACAGTTTTGTCAGTTTCCGCTTTGTCTTGTTATTGTTTCCACCTTAGATGAATGTTCATATCTCATAATTAGTCCTAACTTCCTGCTATTCACTGCGTATCATTTAAAGGAGAAGCTGGATTTCCTGGAGGATGGAAAAAATGTGTTTAGGCTTCGATTACGACTATGTTCATCATTATACCCTGTCAGTGAGCGGATTAGGGATTTTTTCCTGGAGTATGATAGGCACATACTTCGAACGAGTCCACCTTGGGGATCTGAGCTTCTTGAGGTACACTTTCTCTCACTTGTAGTTTGTGTCACTAATTATCTTCACTCACAGTGTGCTTTTAGCCTGTACTATTATTTCACATTATATCCTACCTTCATTTAAACATCATCTGATTATGAAAAGATTGTTTCAACAAAGTTTAGACAGGAAATTACATTAATTATAATTAAATGAATGGCTTCCTGTATTTTTTAGTATATCAGCGCTTGTCACTTTACGAGTGAATTTTATTAGTGACATAGTGATTTTCTTGTTGATTAATTGATATATACTATTATGAAACAATAATAATAATAAGTCGATTCATTTATCTTCGATGCCCTCTTGTGCCTAAGGCCCTGTGTGGTTGCAGCAAGTTACACATGCTAAACATCGTCACTGCTTACTACTCTAGTTATCTGGTTGTGCAATAATTCCAATAAACCAAGTAATTATCCGTTTTAGAAACCAAAACTAATTAGTAACAGATGGCCATTATATCTCTAGCGTGCCGATAAGGCCTTGGAGATAATAGTTTGAATGAAACAAAAATTTGACTTTGAAGTCTGGAGAGAAAGATTTTATATTCGTATTAAATGACAAAATAACCTTTTAGTTAGAAGGAGATTCAAGTAGTATCTAAAGATTAACACCTTGCGCAATGATCTTCTCGTGGTCCGCCTTCCTTGCATTCGCTTGTTGTAACTTTTTAAAATGTGAACCTCTTGCTTCACTCAAGATTTGGCCTCAACCAGTTGTATCTTTATATTCGTTTCCAGGCACTTACGATTGCTAATCATGAGAACCATTTGTCTACTTTTGAAGTTCAAGACTCCCATGTTCTTATTTGCACCAGATCTGTACTTGCTGAAATGCAAATAACGGATTTTCTGGATACATGATGAGCCAGGGTAAACCGTTTTGTTGTTTTTGTTTATGCAGGCGATAAACAGTTTGAAGAATGTTGATTCCACAGCCTTGCTTCAGTTTCTTCATCCTATCTTAAACATGCTCCTTCACCTGATAGGAAACGGTGGAGAAACCCTTCAAGTAACTAAGTTCCCCTTGTTGTTTCTAATATATATGCTGTTGTTTCTAATATATGTCCTTATAGATCGACCTTTGTTCTTGTAAAATTTTAATTGCTGACAGAAGAGCATTTGGTTCATTTTATCTGATGTGATTTCTCATCTTCACCCCTCCTTATATTTGTTTCATTCATCAGGTTGCAGCATTCAGAGCCATGGTTAACATTTTGACAAGGTATATATCCTCAGTTGGTAATATGAATATATGGTGTAGTGTAATCTCACTACTGCACATAGCACAATTTCTGATCTTGTAACAAGATGCAATATAGGGTTCAACAGGAGTCGGTGGATGAAGCAGAACGGAACGTCTTTTTAGTAAATTATGTTGATTATGCTTTTGATGATTTTGGGGGTCGTCAACCACCAGTATATCCTGGCTTGTCAACAGTATGGGGGAGTTTGGCTCGCAGTAAGGTAGCATACTTACCAACCAGATTATTTGAAAGTTCTCCAAATTAGAATGCATGTACAATGTTTCCTGTTATTGATGCTATAACAATAGCTGCTTCTTTGAGCAGCAGAAAATGCCTTGGAGAGGTGTTAGTGCAAGGCATTTAAACTGTGGTCAGTTGTCATATTGAATTATTATTTCCGTGACAAATCAAAATGAACTGTGAGCCTAGCATTTCTTCCATTACACTAATGGTTTACAAAGCCTAGTACTTGTCACACACTTCTTCTCTTTGTCTCCTAATTCATGAAATCATGTACAAACTCCATGAATGGTGTATGTTCATTCTTAACACCAGTTTGCATTTTAGGCTAAAGGTTATCGCGTAGGGCCGGTTTATGATGATGTATTGGCAATGGCTTGGTTTTTCCTTGAGCTAATTGTCAAGTCAATGGCATTGGAACAGGCTCGGTTGTTCTACCACAATCTTCCTTTAGGTAATAACTACTTAAGGGAGTATGGTCCTTCTTAGCATCACTTTTGTTTTAATATGTAACTATTTCATTTTCGAAAGTTTTCTCCTCATCATTTACAATCAAATAATGGTAATTCCTCCATTAACAAGCTATTATGGTGAAGTTTGGAGTTGCTAAAGGAAAAAAGTCTGAAGCTAATTAATTATGCTACAGCACCAAAGATCAAATCTAACATATCAGTGTGTTCGTGGCCTCTCTCTACCTCTGTCTCTCTTAGATAACCATCTTTAGTTTCTTTTTTTTCATATCCTAAATTGACCTACGTTTTCCTTTGGGGAACAGGTGAAGAAATTCCTCCAATGCAATTGAAAGAAAGTGTGTTCAGATGCATCATGCAACTATATGACTGCCTTCTAACAGAAGTTCATGAGCGCTGCAAAAAAGGCATGGCCTTAGCTAAACATTTAAACAGCAATCTGGCTTTCTTTTGTTATGATCTCTTGTCCGTTGTTGAACCACGCCAGGTCTTTGAACTGGTATGTATTCTCTGTGTATCACTCTTTAATAAAGGCTGACCAATTCATAGGCGCTCTTTGCAATCTCTCACCTATGTGCTCAGTGAAGGTTTTATTGTCTGTGCACTCTGTTGTACTGTTGGCAAGGTTTTACGTTGAATATTCTGCTCTTTTATGTTGTTCTCTAAGGTGCAGAGTTATTGTAAAAATACCAGATGTTTATGAGTTACAGTATGCAGGTTTCCTTGTACCTGGATAAGTTCTCTGGAGTTTGTCAGACAGTGCTGCATGATTGCAAGCTTACTTTCTTGCAAATATTATGTGATCATGATCTCTTTGTTGAAATGCCTGGCAGGGATCCTTCAGATAGGTAAGAATAGAACATTTTTCATTTTAGGATTCTTCAATGTGGTAACTTAATATTATTTGTGTCTCATTTACCAACACACATTGCATTTGGTTTTGTCCTATTTGCGCTACTTTTTTTACTACCAGTTAACATGGATCCTTTTCTTCGAAAGAAGGTATTGAAATGACAATCTGCTTAAGGCGAGTGTAAATTTGGAATATATGTACATAATATACACATTTATGCCCCTAAAAAGGGTAGTGTCTCTGTCTCTGGTCGAGACATTATGCTTATGCTTCTATCTGCCTTGACACACCTATTTTGTTGGAGTCCATGAGACACCCAGTAAATGGAAGCTAAAGGGAATACAGGTTAAGATTAATATTGTCAACTTCAATTTATAATTTTGGAAGGTACATGCCAAAGTTGTAAAAATATTCATAGAAGGTTCTCCATGTAAGTTAAAGTTATGAATAGGGCTGATGTCCTAGATCTTAGTCAAATACTTCTTTGCATATGTTTGGATCAGAATAAGCATGTGGTATTCTGATATTTCATTGTGTGTTATTTTGGAGTTAGTCTAATGTTGCCTCCTCCACCCCCTTTATTTCAGGAACTATCTTTCTTCCGTCTTAATACAAGAAATCTTCCTTACTTGGGACCACGAAGACGTATCCATGAGGGCAAAAGTAATCATATTTTTAATATACCACTTGTTCAAATTTTGGGATCTCCTATTTGTTCTAAGACTTTCTGGTTTTGCTATGTGTAGGCAGCTAGGATTCTTGTGGTTCTTCTATGTAAGCACGAATTTGATTATCGTTACCAGAAGCCTGAAGACAAACTATATATCGCACAGTTGTACTTTCCTCTAGTTGGCCAGGTATATCCAGGATGAACTTCACTATGAACTTATCACCAGAAGTTCTAATTAAGGTTTATCTAAATAGAGTTGAATGGATGCATCTATCTATATAGTCAACTCCACTTAGGGATATAAAGCTAGTTCAGTTTGGGTTATTTTAATAGAACTTCGAGGCTTGAATGTCTCTCGACTCTCGAGTTATGTTGAAATTATATAATCCTGGTTACCTGCCTGCCCACTATTATCTACGCAAATGGAATAAAGTTCAAACATTATTTCAGATTTAGTAGGGACTCTGTGGGTTCGAACAAGTTTTTGTCTCTGAGCCAAAATCAATCGAACAGTCAAGTAGCCATCATTTGTTGAAAATTCAACAAGTTACCACATAATTGCGTGATAACTCTTGTATGGAGGAATCCAAGCATAGCTGGAGTAATTGATAACATATTGTAGTTAAAGGGGTATGGTATCTTGTGAAGGTTTGAGAGCGAGCTGAATGAATGAGGCATATAAAATCAGATCAGCAATTTTGTAAAATCACTCTCATTTTCTCTTGGAAGGGAATCTAGTATCTCATTACTGTTTTCTCCCGTCTGTGTTCACATACAAGAAAAGTGTGTCTGACATTCTTGTAGTTGTATTGGAATTATTTTTGTTATCTGTGAAAGATAAAATGATGCAATGATATATTGCTCTTTCTTTCATTCTTCTTTCTTTCGCACCTGTGTTCTTTTTAGTATCTTTTGCATATATATAACTGGCTTACTCTTTTAAGTGTGGCGTACACAGATTTTAGACGAAATGCCTGTTTTCTACAACCTTAGTGCTACAGAGAAGCGTGAGGTATTGATAATTGTTCTGCAAATAATCCGCAATTTGGATGATGCCTCACTTGTTAAGGCTTGGCAGCAAAGCATCGCTCGAACTCGTTTATTTTTCAAACTCTTGGAGGAGTCTCTGATTCACTTTGAGGTTACTTTTTTACCTCTTTATGATTTGTCTCAAACAAAGTTATTGCATGATAATGTATCATCTTTGGAGGCTGAACAATCTCATTGACCAGAGTTGTATAAATTATTTGATAGCATCAGAGTGTCAACAATTTATCAGCATTGGTGTTAACATTACGAATCTTCTTTGTTTTAACTGACTAAAGTGGACAGCAGCTTAGTAATGGTTGTCTGAAACTGCTTCACAATGGTTGTCTTTGGCATGTCATTTAGACTCATTCTGCACTCGGTCCTCGTGTTTAAGGTCCACAATAATTCTCGATGCATCTGCATGTTAACACTCCTTGTGTTTTTCTGCAGCATAAGAAACCTGATGATGCAATGCTTATGGGTAGCAGTTCTCGAAGTATGGTCGGAGACAAACCAGCATCTCCAAAGTATTCCGAGAGACTATCACCTGCAATCAACCATTACCTAACAGAAGCTGCACGTCAAGAAGTCAGAGTATGTTGCATCTTCCTCTGCTTTGTCCTTCATCGAAACATTTCCTAACTTTAATTTCCATCCAGTCACCTTATACTAGATTTCCTTTTTAAGACATGATAAGTGAAACTCCTTGATTCAGCCACAGGGAACTCCTGAGAATGGGTATTTGTGGCAGAAAGTAAATTCCCAGCTAAGTTCGCCAAGTCAACCGTATTCACTTAGAGAAGCTCTTGCTCAGGTCCAGTCTGCTAGGATTGGGGCATCAACCCAAGCATTGAGGCAATCCTTGCACCCAATATTAAGGCAGAAGCTGGTATGGTTCGCTTCCTGTAGGAGCATTTTCTGATAATCAGGGCATATCTGATTGCTGCTTGAATGTTTTGTGAATTGAAAGTCTGGAGAATCGCGCTCTTCTATATTGATGAATTGCATCTTTGTATTGCTTATTTCTTACAATGACTGCACTTATTTCAGGAACTTTGGGAAGAAAATCTAAGTTCAGCAGTCAGTCTCCAAGCTCTCGAAATTATAGAGAAATTCTCAAGTGCTGCTGCAGCCAATAGTATAGCTACAGATTATGGAAAACTAGATTGCATTACATCCATCTTTATGAATATGTTCTCACGCAATCAACCATTGGCTTTCTGGAAAACTCTATTTCCTGTTTTCAATAGTGTGTTTGTGCTTCATGGAGCTACCCTTATGGCAAGAGAAAATGATCGCTTCTTGAAACAAATTGCTTTCCATCTCCTTCGACTTGCTGTGTTCAGGAATGAAAATATAAGGAAAAGGGCAGTTGTCGGACTCCAGATACTTGTCAGGGTAACTTCAACTTCTTCTAGAATGTTTGAGCTCTTTTAATCTTCAAAGATGAACCTGAATTATGACCGAGTTATCTCCTCTGCAGAGTTCTTTCTCATATTTCGTGCACACTACAAGGTTAAGGGTTATGCTGACTATTACACTGTCAGAACTGATGTCCGAAGTCCAAGTTACTCAGATGAAATCTGATGGGATGCTTGAAGAAAGTGGGGAGGCACGTCGTCTTAGGAAATCACTGGAGGATGTGGCAGATGAGTCTAAGAGCACCAAGTTATTGACAGACTGTGGGCTTTTAGAAAATTCCTTCACTGCTCTCCCAGAAAAGATGACCGAGAACCGTTGGTCTTGGTCAGATGTGAAGTTTGTCTCAGCTAGTCTAATTTTGGCCCTTGATGCCAGCCTGGAACATGCACTTTTGGTATGTTCTTTAATGTTGTACCTGCTACAGGCATATAAAGTCTACCTACTAAATACTACACTGTTTTCTAAATCTTCTTTCAGGCATCCGTTATGACTGTAGACAGATATGCTGCTGCAGAAAGCTTTTATAAACTTGGAATGGCTTTTGCTCCTGTGCCAGATCTTCACATAATGTGGTTATTACATCTATGTGATGCACACCAAGAGATGCAATCTTGGGCTGAAGCTGCTCAATGTGCTGTTGCTGTGGCAGGGGTCATAATGCAGGTAATGTTGACCCATTGGTCATTATTCTTGTGAGATGATACCACAAAATTGATGTGGTAGGAGTAGGAAGTCACTGGACAGTAGGTGTGTGGAATTTGAATGGTTTTGAATGTGAGGTTACATTATGTCTCGCTCCATGAGTATTTTGGTAGCCGTTATATAGTCTTGATATGGTATATGAACTTTTTGAGATGATTTTGCATTGTTTATACTCTGAATAATCAATATAAACATATTACTGCAAATCTAGCACTGACACTTTATTATGTATGTTCATTACTCTAGGCTCTGGTATGTAGAAATGATGGCGTTTGGAACCTTGAACATGTGAATGCCTTACGGAAAATATGTCCTATGGTTAGCAATGAGATATCTGCTGAGGCATCAGCAGCAGAGGTTGAGGGTTATGGTGCTTCAAAGCTAACAGTTGATTCAGCTGTTAAGTACATGCAGCTTGCAAATAAGTTGTTCTCTCAGGCTGAACTCCACCATTTCTGTGCTAGCATACTGGAGCTCGTAATTCCAGTGTTTAAGAGTAGAAGATCGTATGGACAGTTGGCTAAATGCCACACATTTCTCACAAATATTTATGAGTCTATCCTTGAGCAAGAATCAAGCCCAATACCATTCACAGACGCTACATATTATCGAGTAGGGTTCTATGGTGATAAATTTGGAAAGCTAGATAGAACAGAATATGTATACAGAGAGCCTCGTGATGTTCGTTTAGGTGACATAATGGAAAAACTAAGTCATATATATGAATCTAGAATGGATGGAACTACATTGCACATAATTCCTGATTCAAGGCAGGTTAAAGCCGAAGAGTTGCAAACTGGAGTTTGCTACCTCCAGATAACTGCTGTTGATCCCGTCATGGAAGATGAGGATCTGGGCAGTAGAAGGGAGAGGATATTCTCACTTTCTACTGGGGGTGTCCGAGCTAGAGTCTTCGATCGGTTCTTGTTTGATACGCCTTTCACGAAAAATGGTAAGACCCATGGTGGACTGGAAGATCAGTGGAAGCGACGTACAGTGCTTCAAACTGAAGGGTCGTTCCCTGCCCTAGTAAATCGACTTCTGGTTACCAAATCAGAGTCGTTGGAGTTCTCCCCTGTTGAGAATGCTATTGGAATGATTGAAACCCGTACAGCAGCCCTACGAAATGAACTTGAAGAGCCTCGCAGCTCTGAAGGGGATCAACTTCCGCGACTGCAGAGTTTACAGAGGATTTTACAAGGATCTGTTGCAGTTCAAGTAAGTTTCTTTACTTTGTATGACACTACATTTATAGCTAGAAGTTTATTCTGTTGCTAGGGTTTGTGTATTCAACTGTATCCAAATGTGTATGTACCTTCGTGTTTGTTAAAGCAATTGCATAAATGTTTTCAGGTGAACAGTGGTGTTCTCAGTGTGTGCACAGCTTTCCTCTCGGGCGAGCCTGCGACAAGGCTTCGCTCACAAGAGTTACAGCAACTCATTGCTGCTCTCCTTGAGTTTATGGCCGTCTGTAAGCGTGCTATTAGGGTGCACTTTAGGTTAATCGGGGAGGAAGACCAGGATTTTCACACACAACTCGTTAACGGTTTCCAATCACTAACTGCAGAATTATCGCATTACATCCCTGCCATTCTTTCAGAACTCTGAACAAAGGATCCTACTACGACCAAGCTATCCTGACACCCTGTTTCCTTTGTGTTAGATGTTGTCGTGTACTAAAACATCTGTAATTATTGTTTGTATCATTGTGTTCATATTTTTGCCTAATTCATTTTCTCACGAATGTCTTGTCACATGTGCTGTTTTGAAGTACAAATCCTACCAACTCTTTAGTTGGTGTAACATGACTTCTGATTGTTAATTAGGTTTGAATTGTAGCTAATATAAGTTAGATCATATCTGAGCTACTCAAGTACTTCCAATTTTTTGCATCCATGAAAAGGTTGTCCATTTCCATCAATGGCAGTTAACAGACGTATAATACAAGATGTTTTATGCTTCTACAACTAAAGCTTTTGAGTTACATATTTGTTAAAAGAGAACTATAAAAAAAACAATTCATTTTGTTGTTACAACATATCCTTCCACAGCAAGAAAGATCAGTATAGCCTACTTCTAATCAGAATGTGTGGTGAAGAAATCAAAATCGTGGTGCCAGAAGCCGAGCTGCTTCAGCCACGAGTCCGAGGCACAGTAGAGATCCACCATTTTTTCATAGTCCATTGGATCCCTATTTAGCCAGATATCGCCCTGCATCCTGTATGTGTTTAGACCGAAAGGAGGTAGAGGAACTCGGTTTTTTTCCTTCACCTTCTTTGATCCATCAGTCCCTGAGAGTGGTTGTTCTTTTACTGAAGAACCAACATCGCCATTCTCTGTGGGATCAACATCATTGTCATCTGAAGAAGTCCCCAAAATAAAACACATTTCTTAGCAATCAAGGGGAGTATGAAATTATTCTTTTAGAAATTTGTCATAAAAGCTAGGAAAAAATCCAAACAGCAGGGGACGCAGATTTTACCTTGGAAGGTGGAAGACAAAGTGTGGAAGGTGAGGAAGCATGTCGCCAAGTCCTTCTCGGTTCTCTTCATCGGGATGTGATAAATCGGATACCTAGTGTAACAAAGAAACACATAAATGAAGAATGATCGAGGATGAACACAATGTTCCTTGAGCTATAAGACTCTTCCAACAAGAATCATAAACAGGGCATACCAAGCAACAGACATCCAGCTAGCAGGAGATAAGTCGGTACTCTTCAATGACAGCAGCCCCGGGAAGTTTTCAGAAATATCAGCAACCTGACGAAAAATTGAAGCATGAATCGTAAGACTACCCACAACATCTAGCATCTCAAAACACCATTACTCCTTGCCACTTTAAATTATTCATTCAAAATATCGTCAAATATCTCCATTATCTTTTAACTCATTAACGACACGCCAGCGTGCAAAAGGAACCAGAACAAACAAAATGTAACTTCTTCAATAGGAAAAACTGCCACTTACTTTCTCCACCATGGGGATCCTCCAGAAAGGGGAACTCATCTCATTATATTGGTGGTAAAGGTAGCCTAGACGACTCCTCACAGGAGACGAGCCCCCATGGTCACTACTGAAATCTCCAGATGTTGCATCCCAGGTCTTGTTGGAGCTGTTACTGGAGGACCTTGACAGTTTGTCGCTTAGACATTCTACAGTCGAAAATTTATCTTCAGAAGGCGCTCCTCCTGAGCTTCCTTCTACATCCCTACAGAAAAAAGCACTTATTCCCATTATACACGTCCTGACTGATCATTGAACAATCGTTGATAACAAAACTAAATAAACCTTCAGTACCTAACGTGCTTGTTAGGCTTGTTGGTGTATATCTGAAATGCAGAGATATACGGGGTATAATACTGCACGACCCGTTCTCCATTGTTCAACATCAGCGGAACCCCTAATCCATAAACACTCCAATCGTAGTAACATTCCCACAAATCTTGGAGAGTGAAGTACTCAATTTCATCCTTGTCAACTTGATTCCACAAGCTAGTTTCCTGCAGAAAACAATTTCAGCATAAAAAAATAGACACCAACAATTCAAAAAGACATAAAACGTTTTAATAGTAAACACTAATTGATCAGCAATTACACTAATAAAAACTAATGTATTTTATGAACATAAAGTCTCCAAATTTAAGGAATTACATATTTCACGAAATTAAATTGTAACATCTCCTTTAGGAAGTCCAAAGATTTATTATGATTCCGAGTTGAATGTAATATTTAAACTGCGATAACACTTACCATAACACATCTATCTTTTCATATTTCCAGAAGCATAGACATTAAACTTAACAAAATTCCATTTTAAAAAAGAAAATATTGAGAACTCAACATATATCATCATATGCAGAAAACATGCAGAAAAATTAATCAACATTGAAGTATTTTGCATGTCAATTATAATAATACAAGTGAACATAAAGACAAAATATAAAGTCCCCTTTTCTTTATTTTCTTCATAATTTCTCATATAAAATCAAATATATTACAAAAAATATGAAATTTTTACCTCTGGCAGAGTTTTTGAAGGCACTAGTGGAGTAACAGAATCAAGAAAACTCTGCAAATTTGAATGCACAATTTTCTTCCCAGATTTTGGGCTTGATGATGATTCTGAAGCAAATGGCATCTTGAATTTCTTGAAAAATTTATCAACTGTTCATTTGTTTTGAAACAAAAAATCTTCACAGACTAAACTTCTCACCCTCTTTTGAATAACAGATTCTTGTTTCTTTATCCATATAAAAAACAAAATAAATCATCACAAAATCTGCCAATTTGCAAGCATTATATATATGTTTGGATTGAAAAAGAAATAAGGAAAATATGTTAAACAGTAGAAGATTATGTTGACATAGGTGTCCAGAAAAGGTGCTAAACATTCATATATATTAATGCATTACCTATTAAACATAAAATACTATATATGAACAAAAAGAATATGCCAAGGTGATTAATTATTGACATATAAGTTGAAAGAATAAATATTTTAGTAATAAAATCTTATATTAAAAAGGCAGCAAATATGCAGGGATATATATGGAGAGAAGAAGATACACATACCATAAATCTAAGAAAACTAGCATTAAAGAGAACAATTTACAAACCATTATTTCCTTTTAGTACTTAAAAGTTATCTTCAATTAATTGCAATTGTAATTAATACTATATTGAGTAATAAGTTTCCTGTTTAGTGCTTTATCAGTTGAGCTATGCATGGAGACAGTTTTTTTCTACTTTACATTATTTTTTTTCGACTTTGTTTTTTTTTTTTTTTTTTTTGTGTATTTGTTATATTCGAGACGTTTTACTATCAAAGGAATATGTGAAACGGCAGAGCTTGCAGGCAAAGTGTAATAAATGAGAAGAGGGGCGAAAATCTTATTTTGATACTAAAAAAATTTAGGGAATTAATACTTGATATTTAGCAGATGACCAATCCAAGAAGAAAGACTTTAGGATAATATAGAGTTTTCTTAAATAAATAAACTTTAGGTTGTTCCCCTAACTAATGAGGTAATTGTGTGGAGATATCCGACATTGTGAGTTCGAATATGTGTGAAGATAATACTTTATTAAAATATTGACGCATCCCTCGATTTATAATCTGTGTGGGCAAGGGGCCTTTGACACATGTGGGGCCGTGAATGAAGATATAACATTTTATTTTTTGTAAATTAGCGATCAAAGTATAAAAACTAGTGTTACAAATAACAAATTTACTAACTAATAGATCGTTAGAGTAGATGCTAACTAATGGATAGTTAGAATGAATATGAGACAAATTGACTCCAACGTATTTGAAACCAAGACCTTCTCTTTAGAAGCTTGTATCTGATGTCACCAAACTATTGAGCCATCAACGATTTTAACTTTTTTATTTTTATAAATTAGCGTAAAATAATGAGTACCACGATATTTAACTTCCATAAAAACAAAATATTTGAATTATGGTCTCTATCTTTATATAACTGAGTCCAGGAGCGGACCTAGAGTACATAAATACCCTATATAAAAATAAAATAGTTCAGTTGATTAAGTCATTAGTAAATTTATAGAAGCTCTTGGTTCAAATCTTGGTGAAATCATGATTTTTTTATTGTTGTATTGATTTTATACATTCTTAATGAATATCCATGTTTATTTTCAATATTTTAATTGATAAAATTTAGATTTTCAAGAACTCATCTTTATTCATTGAAATGAAACATAAAAATTAAAAGATTACACAAAACGATATCTTCGAGCATTGTTTGATGCAAAATTTTTATTTAATTGATCACTAGCTATAGGATTACTTTTAGAAAAGAATTTTTCAAGAGCTCCTCTTTGTGATATAACCAATTCATTTTCACGTTTTCTTTTTCTCTTTTATTGTTTCCGGATAAATATTTGCGAGGCAACATATTATAAAATAGACAAATAATTATTTAAACAAGTAACCAATAGAATACAAAATAACAAAATTATAAAATTAAGTAATGAACAAAAATATAACATGAAATTAATTAAAATAAATAATTAACAAGAGAAAAAAGAATTATATCACTTGAATTTAATGAAACGATTCTAATTCTTCAAATTAAAAAACCACTGTGCCTCACCGGATACCAATTAAATGAATGGATTAACTGATTTATTTTATTAGATTAATAATATTGCATTGATTCTGATCTCATATTATGAGTAAATTTGCTTTGTACATCTACTTATAAAACTAATATATTATATAAGAAAGATCAAAAGACTAGAAAAGTATTAGTAACCTAAGTAGACATTAGTTCTGTCTTCTGACTCTTAGCCTAATCACATTAAATAATGTTTCATGTTTGCTTTACATAATTTGATCATTAAACGTTACAATAATAACGTTATAAAATTAATAGTTAACCGAGTTCGTAGTTTTAATGTTAATATTTTTATATCGATATTAGTTTATCAATTTTCAATTCTTAAATTACAAAACTTAACACCTATTTAATAAATATAATTTTTAAATATACTATAATCTAATTTTTAATTTTCAAATCAGTAAAATAATATATATTTATAATTTTTTTTTTTAATTTTGGGCCCTTCCAAACCGGGGCCTAGTGCGACCGCGCCCCCGCCATGAGAAGGGCCGGCACTGTAGTCACCAAACCAAACTTCATCCTTTTAGGTTAATTTAACTTGTTACTGGTCATAATGCAAATTTTATTACTCCATTAATTTTATACCTTCTTAATGAATATTTATATTTTATATCTTAATTAATAAAATAAATACCTACATTATAATCCTAAGTTTGTCCCTGACTGAATGCCTAATCACCATATCAAACCTCATCCTTTTAGGCTAATGTAACTTGTTACTACCCATAATGCAAATCAACGTAATAGATAAGGAACTAGTTATGAAGCTAGTCATAGCTCGTATTTATTTTGCAAGAATATTTTATTTCCCTTATATAATTCTTTTTTTGAATAGACTTATATTTAAACGTGCAACCTTATCAGTTTAAACCTTATTTATTTTACTACTAAACCAATCTCTTATAATTTTATTTTTAAGAATAGTTTCATTACATCAATATTCTTTTAGTCCTTCATCTATTGCAATCAAAATACACCATAAATTTTTTATCTTGTTAGTGCCATTTGGGATAGTTGCAAATCTTTTATTTAAAGTAGTACTTAAACTTATATTAGCGTGTGTATATGACAATATATGTGGTCATATTGTCATATTAGTGTATATATGTTGTTAAGTGATGTTTGGCCATGGTTCAATCCGAGGGCCATCCTTTCATTGTTTTTCTTGCATTACCAATTTTTATTTTTCTAATTGTGCCCTCTAAGTTTTAATAGTCTAGCGTCCTAACTCCCTCAACTTTTATTGTGGTTGCGTCCCTGCCAACAAAGCAACAAACATCTATTGCTAGTGTAGAAAATTTGGTCCTTTCATATAAACATCCACAGTATATAGTAATACTCCCACCATCCCGTAAATGTAAGGTTTATTTGATTTTTCATGATTACTGAAACACGACTTTAAACGTAAACATTTCTGATTTTATACGTATAAAAATTACACAAAGTTGATTTTAAAAATATATATATTGAAACGAATCTAACAAGATTCTACATGACTATAGTATTTCTTATTAGCTTATGACAATTTATGGTCAAAATTTGACCCAAAAAATTGAGATAATCCTTACACTAGGGACAGAGGGAGTAAATATTATTCTTTCAATATTATTATAATTTGACAATAGTTGTTCCACGGGCATAACTCAACTGATAAACAACTAGGATACAAGATACCAACAACCTCTACTCCATGGATGCGTATAAAATTGATGGTTCCACATTTTCTATAATTTGATTGATAGTTATTAGTGTAATTATAGTAAGTCTATGATATATAATCATTAATAATTACGTGAAATATAGATGTATCATATATGGTATCTTATATTTTATTCTTAAATATATACTCTACTCATGGTTTTAATTTTTATCTTAGAAACTTTTTTTATGTCAATTAAGAATCCTTTAAGAATGAAATGATGATATTTTAATAGACAATCAATCATTATATTGAAATTTTAAAGTGATAAAGATTTCAAAATAATTTTTTTACTTGCACCATAACTAAACAACGGAGAAAGCATGAAGTTATCAATATTTGATAAATCAAACAATAATCATTTCCTTATTCTTATATTCTACAAGCTAAGACGTTGACTTAAAATTTTAACATGACTAAATGAATAAGAAAATTACATTTTATTTTAAACAAGTCAATCAAACTTAACTACTGTATTAATTAGAACGGTTTACCATTATACACAAAAACTATTTTTGTTAAGTCATAATCTGAAATATTATATATGCAAATAAAAGTGAAAGCAAATTTTTTGTTCTTAGTTAATACTTCTCCTTTGTCGGCCAAAAAATGTCGTTTATAGTAAAAGTCAATGACTAACAATAATCACAAAGGGGTGAACATTATCAGATTCATATAGTAATAAATAGGGTTTTTGGCCGGGGACATCACCTACTTTTTACCTATGTCACCAGTTGATCACTCACTTTTTAGAGTGTCCTGGTTGATCACTCACTTTTTAAAAAGTGTCTCTTTTGGTCAGTTGACCACTTTTCCGGGTGGTCAACTGCCGGTCAACTCACGTGGCACCCATATGCGCCTTTACTAGGGTTATTTTAGTCCTTTCAAGTCGAATTTGGCACAAAATTTTCAGTTAATTACGTATTTTGCCCAATGCATATGCATTCTTGTCAACGTATTTTGCCCTTCGAGAAACCTTTTCTTTTGAATTCTGCAACTGATATGCATTCTTGTCGATCTTTAGTATCACTCGTTATTTGAACTCATACTCTTGTTGAAGTCGGATAATGTAGATGGTGAGTGGCCTCATCTCCCTTCTGTTATTATCTTCTGATCCCCTTGTATATGTTGCAAAACGGCTGAGTGGATTACCTTTGTGAGCACAATGTTAGACTATTAAAGGAATTCTGCTGGTTTCTTGGTCACAAATTGAACCTCAAAACGTACATTTGTGAATCTTGATGCAATAATAAGAGGAAAAAATGTTCTATCTGATCTCTTCAAATGTTTGTCTATGTCTAAACTCAATTTCCTCTACCCTTCTCAAGATATCACTCATTTCAGGTCTTTCTTGGGGTTCTTCAGCTGTACATTCTAATCCTATTTCTATGAGCTTCAACATCTCATCGTACCCGTCTCTCTCTGCTAACAACTCCACATCCAATACATCCGTTGACCAATCAACATTCACAACTTTCTTCACCCATCCTGGAAGATCCTCTTCGCCATCGCCACCAACCCGTGCAACCTTTTCTCCTGGAAACCTACCTGTTGTGATCTCCAATAGTACTATCCCGAAACAATATACATCAGCCTTAATTGTCAACTTCTTCCCAAGGGAGAACTCTGGAACTTTCCCGATTGCCAGCCTTTCAATGCATTCAAGGGATGACAGAAGAGGCAGGAACCCATAATCTGTGAGCTTTGAGTGGATCTGTTTTTCTTTCCAAAACAGATCGATAAGTACATTTGAGGATTTGAGATTTCCATGAGGGACCTTGTCAGAGTTCATCGACTGATGGAGAAATTCCAGGCCCTTGGCTATGTCTTTGATGATGGATAATCTTGTTGTCCATCTAAGAGGGAATTCTCCACCCCCTCTACTTCCTATAAGCAAGAATACTCATTTGAACACCCGGAAATGATAATAGTGAGAAAAAACACAACATTGGCAGATTGCAGATCATGTATGTGCAGGCATTAGATATCAAGAACACTCAAATTGTAAATTAATATTTTCTAAACAAATTAAAATAACTGACCGTGTAACAGATCGAATAAGCTTCCATCCGGGACATATTCATATATGATTAGTTTCTCCTCATCCGAATGAAAATATGAGATAATCTCAGCAACATTTTCATGTTTTATCTTTCCAAGGACACTCAACTGCTGGTTGAATTCTCTTCTTCCTGCAGCATCAACCAGTTTCAGTCTCTTGACTGTAAGTGGTCCTGATTCCATTACCGCTTTGTATGTAATACCTAACTTTCCCCTGCCAATTATTTCTGCTGATGACCTTAATAACTCATCCAAATCAAACATTCCTTTGCTGTCACTGAAAAATACTAAACCACCATTCCTATCCGGCCCCTCTGTGCTCTCGGATGACCAATGCGATCTCTTGTCTGTCCCTCCTATCATCAAGTCAAACTGAATATCACTAATAGACATAAATGTTTTCTTTAAAGAACACGTAAGGCATTTTACTTTTTAAGTAACTCACGGCTCAGGACAACCCGAATCAGGTTCTTAAAGATAAGTTTAAGAAATTGTCTTAAGTATTCTGAAATAATTTGTTGTTACTACATGGATTTTATTACCCATATAGTATATCTTTTTTGGTATGCATAACAGTTAGGGGTTACAAAAACCAAAATAGTAACCAAGAAGATGATTTAAGAACCCGCTGAGTTTGAACTCGAGAACTAAATATATCGTCTCCAAGGACCCAGGCAAACCAATGCCGAGCCTCGAAAGCAATCCTGAGTTGTCTCTAAATTTTAGCAGCACTCAGTGGTCTAATTAACAACAAATAGTAAGAAAAAAAACATCAATGTGCCATGATATATACCTGATTTCCCTATTTTTCCTCTGCAACAAAGCAGAACTACGGCCAGCATAGATATAATTATAACCGCAGCTCCAACAGATATCGACACTATCACCCAAGTGCGGAAAATGAACTTCTTCTTCCCCCTCGAAGATACCGGAGCCAGTGAAGGAGGTGGTGAAACATTACTACTTCCCGGGGGTGGAGCAGAACCAGGACACGGCACACTAATAGGCGGGCCACACAAACCGGCATTATAATCATACGAGTCTTTTGGAAAGCCCTGGAGGATTGGAGTTCCAGGGATTTCTCCCCCTAACTGATTGTGAGAAACATTGAAATCTTGCAAAGTGCTCTGATTAAATGGGGGGATTGAACCTTGAAGAAAATTCTCTTGCAGCTCTAGCTTCTCCAAAGCTGGCAAACCAATGTACTCAATAGGTATAACTCCAGAGAAGTCATTATGGGACAAAGAAACAACTTGGAGATGAACCAGATTTTTCAAATTCGGAAGAGGACCATAAAATGAATTGTTCTTGAAAATGAGTTTACTCAAGAAAGTTATGTTCTCCAGGAACGAAGCAGGAAGCGAACCTGTCAAGTTTCCTCCTTCCAGTGAAATATGAACAACATGCCAATTAAAACAAGAAATTCCAGACCATCTACTCAGGTTCTTGTGACAAGGTGGACCAGTCCAATTTGCGTGGAGATCGAAGAGACTAGTGGTAACGGAATCTCTCAGTTGGATCAACCCATCTCTTTCCCTGGGAAAATCTTCCGTCTCCTCCACATGATCACCGGAACACTGCACCACGACTAGTAAAACAGTACAAATTATCAGCCTGGAATTGTTTGACAAAAACGTCTTCATCCTCCTGGAAGATGGATGGATCAATACATCATCTTCATCTACGAAATACGACACATAGTGAACCGGTTTGGTTTATCTAACAAATACTATATCAATTCAATGCCAGTTTTGATCTTAGTAATATGTGACAAATTGTTCTACATCCTGGAATAATCCAGTTTTTTATTTGGAACATAATTGTTGTGTATTGATGGATATAGGAGAGGATTTTGGCTTCATTATTTCGATTTTGACTTTGTTTTTATCATTGTTGTTAAAACAACAGCTTAAACTTGACAAAAATCCATTAGTTTGTTGCTAAAGATTCCATATAAATGACTATAATATGGACAGTTAGGAGTTATGCAATACATAAATAAGCACGTCTTTGTGTTGTTGATTATTATATTTTGAAGGTGGATTGAGACATTTGAAGACACTATTGTTGTTGTTGACAGCTTGGGACAAATTTTGGAAATTCCTATTGTGGATTGGATATAAAGAGATGTCAGGGAATAAGGCAAAAAAAGGTATAGTCGGTTTTTTTTTGCGATATCTTGGTGTTATTTCAAAATTTACTTACAAATTGTGACAGACGTTTTTTAGAAGTTGTATCGAAGATATATTATAAGTTAATGGATTGATATAATTGATGGAGTAATGCTAGATATAATAAAAAAAGTGTAAGATCATTTTGATGGATACCATTGACTTATTGTACCATATATAATCATTGTGATTTGTGAAGGATGAAGGAATTTAGTTGTTGAGCTATATATGCTCTATGGGTAAAGTTCACAAAATTTTCACATTGTGTTGTTTTGAGTCTTGATTATTGTGTTTGCCATCTCTATAAATTTAGATAAAGTTCTATTCAATAAAGTTAGAAAATAATTATTGTTATATAGTTGGTATTATGTGATTATCTAAAAGATTAGAAGGTGTAAGTGTTTATTTTAAAAAATCGTGACAGTTCTATACAAAATTTAGCCTAAAATCATAAATACGCCAACATAATATAAGATGGGAACTAAATTCATGGCAATAAATTACATGACACACGCTAAATGAAGGGACGAGCACATTCACTGTTCATTAGGGGATCTTTTTGGTGCATAAAAAAATCGAAAGCACACATAGTGCAGTGATGTGGACGCGTTTTGGCATGGAAATATAGATTTCCATACTATGTGTTTTAGGAGGGGAAGTACCCGAATTTGTAAGTACAGTGTTTAAAGAAAGTTTCGATTAAGGGCAAAATAATCACCTCGCTTCATTCATTTTTACTGTTCGAGTGTGTATCTAGTTGAATCCCCAAATGCCTTCTTCATTCCTTTGAGAGTTTGGTTTTTTATTGTAGATGTAAGTGAGAAAAAAGCATATTAATGGGGAATCATTTATTGACTTGTTAAAAGAGCCACTTAAGTGGAAGTTATTACACATTCAATAATTCCTCCCATGAAAGAGTTCACACTGTCTTAATAAAAATTCTGTATAGCATGATTTATTGGGCATTCAACCACTATAATCGAGTTTTTTAATGTGATGGAAGCGAGATAAGCTTCAAGCGGGCCACATCTTGATCCCTTTGATAACTAATGTCAACCACCTAAACAAGTTGCACTTATGTCAACTGAGACCAACCTTCAATTGATTCAAGACTATATCTGAAGTGTTGTAAAGGTGATCAAGTTGGTCGAATAGCTGAATTTGTGATCACATTGTCATAAATTCGATTTCTTCTATCAATACTTTCTTGGGCGAGTTATATAGTGTTTTACTTGTCTGTCATGATTTACAGACTTTTAAGTCTATCCAAAATTTACCCAATACACTCAGAAAATAGTGGATACGATCTCCGTTAAAAAAGAAGACTATATTCAAGCAATATTACTCAATTTTGTTCATGTTTGGTTATTTTAGATTTTAACAAAAAAGAAATAATGTTTTGACTATTAAAACAATAATCATATTTGATATTTTATGTGATATAGAGGAGGACCATTTAAAACTTAGTGAATCACGTAAATCACATAGAATCTTAAAATTTTTTTAATTGCCATTCTAGCAAAAAAAATATTGTTTTAAAATTTTTATTACTTTCAAATTTCAATGCAATATTTGATTGGTTTTTTCTTTTAATAGTCTATTTAATGTGTTCAAAGTTGCACTGTGAGTTTATAGAGTTGTTCGAGGGCCGGGTTACCCGGGACTCGTCTCGAAATAGAACCGGTTCCGATTCCTCGTCGAAATGCGGTCTCCCAACCTAACCGGGTATTATAATCACAAGCATTAATTATGGAGTACTTGATTGTAAAGCAAATGCTATAACCAAATTTTAGAATTTCGACATTTCTTGTTATGTCTAGAGGATGTTCCACCAATATTATTTTATATGATTTTTTTTCACTTTTTAATTTAGTTATTTGAATTTAATTATGAATTTGGGGCTAATATAATTTAGCATTTCCAGCAAGAGGCTGACACAATAGGCTTAGAATTCCATCCAAGCACCAAGCATCCTTTCTCTTCCATGATTGTGTTCCCTTCACAAGCATTAATCTTAGCTAGCCATTGCTTGGCCTGAGCTATGATCTTTATTGGCGTCGGCTGGAACCCCGCCCGGCTCATCCTCCGACGCCATTGATCCAACCTTTCGTGTCTTTCCACTCTTGCCGGCCCCTCACAACTCACAATGTTCTTGATCTCTTCGGCAAAGTAAAACTGCTCTATCTTAGCACGACGAGTATCATACTTAGGCAGCATTGCATCAAGTAAATCGAAGATTGCTGAATAGTAATGCAGTGCTTCCATGAATCTTCCAAGGAAGAATGGTCCATTATGGCTTGAATCTTGTTCCACAAGGACCAAGACTTTTGGTCCAAGCACATGAATCATCTGTAGGACAGAGTTCAAAGCTCCTCTGCTCTCTTTTACCACACAATGCAGTTGAAGGATGCTGTTTACGACAAGTACCTCGCCATCGACAACTTTTATATCCTCAGGCTTTAGATTCTCAAGATTGCGATTTACAATAGAGAATTCCAAGTTTATACCATTGCTTTGTGCATAGATTTCAAGTTCATTGCCAATAATCTGGTATTGTTCTACGCATATCCCCACCGCGGTTATTCTTAATCGTTGAGGAGGTGAGCCAACGCGATTGGCCAGGCTTTTGATTAGGCGACGCCATTGGTGACCATGTGGCAAGCCAAGTGTCATACCTAAATCAACCACATGGACAAAACTCTCTCCCTCAAAGGCTTCTAAGATAGAAGCATTAGCCACAAAGTGACCAAACTGTATGTATGGGCATATTTCATAAACTAAGCGCAAAGCTTCCTCCTTCTTCTCTGAAGCAATATCCATTATGTTCATTCTTGGAGCAACATAACCAACCGTCCCAAGTGGTTGTACAAGCGCTAGCCTATCCGTCAGTCCCTGCACGAAGCAGGATGCAACGCGCTGAAATGAGGAACCAAACACTAAAGCCTTAGATCTCAACTCAGACAATAATATCGAGGCGTGGCTCTTATCTCTGCAAGCCACAGCTTCAGCACAAGAGATTAGTAGCTGGACTAATTTCATTCCATCCCCATTTTCCTCTTCTTTCTCAACCCTCCCCCTTATGTCAGAGCCAACAACAAGAGAAGCGGCTGCCTCTTCCACAACCTCAGCCGCAAGGTATCTTTGAGTATAAGTCCAAATATGATCACGAAACTGCAGTCGCGGCAAACTACATAAACTACTCGTACGACTAATGCTGCCATTGCGGACAGCATTGCCTCCAAAACATTTCTCCAAGCTCGCGGTTCTTTTTAACCGTTTGCAACTACCGGTATCATCAACATTGTCCACAGATTCAGGAAAAAAATGATAAGAAACATTTTCTTCAACTTCTTTTGCATTACTGGACAAGCAAAGAGAAGGAGCCATAGTACAAATATCAGGAGTCAAATTTCCACTACTAAGAGTCTTGCAATTTCTCTAGCAAGGCTCTTGAAAGAAACATATGAGACCAAAGTGCACTATATATAGCATTATAGCCTCAAATATATGTTGAACATGCAAGTCTTTTTCTTGTTAGATGATTACTATGTCTACATGGTCCAAAACATTCATCAAACAATTGCTTTAATTATGTTTTGTCTTTAACCAACACAAATAGTTAGATTTGAAAAAAGGAAATGGAGATTGTTCATTTGTTCACCATGTTCTTGAAGGGTTTTTTGTATTTGTCTTAAGGCAAACTCCAGCTGAACAATAATTGCATTGTTACACCTTATGTTTTAGGATCATTTGGAAATTGGCAAAAAAATGCATGAGAAAAGGGCAAAAAAGGGGTTGTTTAAATTTTCTTTGTTATAGAATTTGTTTTTAGTCGATGTCTTTTTTGGGGAAATTCTCCTTTTATGTCACCCTATGGTATGTTGTGATTTGGATCATTAATCAAGATGAGATCCCATTTTACAGCTTAGTCTAAGCAAGAGTAAGGGGTGCGAATCGATACGGTTTTTTAAACCGAAAAACCGAACCGGTCCGATCTAAGTTTAATTCATTTCTTTTTTCTTTTCTTTTTACATACTTCATAATATATATTGAAAATAATGTCTTTTTTGAATTTTATTCAGAGTTTTTCAATTTTTTTTTTTTTATTTTGAACATTCCACATTTGAATTCTAAATTACTCTCTATTAGTTTATTATGTTATTATGTATTTGAATTACATAAATACAAATACATATTGTATTTTGTAAAAAACCGCTTACTAAACCGAACCGGTCCCAAACCGGTGGTTTTAACCGAAATCGGTTTTTTCGGTTTTCCGACTGATTTCGGTTTTCTTTTATGAAAAAAGCCGATATGTGGGATTGATTTTTTTTGGGGGAAAAAACCGGTAAAAACCGATCCGATCTCACCCCTAGCAAGAGTTGTCGAGATGAATCGAGATAACTATTTTAAATAACTTGTATGTAATTATATAAATCTGATATGAATAAATAATATTACGTCCAACCATGTTATGTGCTATCCATCTATAAGTAAATGGAATTTTAACATTTTTTATTGTAAATTAGTTATGAGAATTATATGTATGAAAGAATATGTTTCCAACAAGATGTGAACCTGAGATCACGTTCTAGTAAAAGCTCGAGTTAGGTATCACCAGGCATCGACGGAACTTGAACATAGTATTTGGGAGGATTTTACTTGGTTGATATCGTAAAATAGCATATATTCGGCTGCATGCTACAATGCAATCAACAATTGTATCAAACTTGTTACATTGATTCTCATTGTTCTAGTTTATCAATTAGGGCGGTTCATATACCTTTTCTTGCAAAAGAAAACAACAATTATCTGAATCTATGAAACCAAATTATAGGTAGCATCATTTAAAATTATGTTCAGCTATCAGCTATTCCTAGGTTCCAAGATATTCCGTCCCCACCCTTTTTGAATGAGAATTTTTATTTCATCAAAGCAGTAATATTTTCGAATTTGGAGGGCATGACCATAATGTAACTAGTGCTGAAACCGAGTTGGATGACTTGTACACCGACTAGATTGCCTGGTTGATGGTTGAGGCGAGTACCATTGGTACATACCACTCGAAAGAACTCAAGCCGAGGTAGTCAGGTAGCTAGAGAAAAAGTTGGCTCAGTTTTCGATCACTTTCATCTTACAGCATGTTCGACCTGCGCTGGTCTCCAATTCCCTCTTAACTAACTAGTCAACTAGACACTCCAATACTCCATACTAACAAGTAACGAGTACCAAATAATTACTCCCTCCATTGACACAAAAATTGTCTAATCTCGACTTCTTAACAACTCCAGATAATATTTTTGATACTCCATACTAGTTAAAGTTGACTTATTTCCTACAATAATGCATATAAGAAGACTGAAAGTAGACAATCTTTACGGGATGGAGGGAGTATTTCCTATTGTCATTTCGAATTTTCAATCACAAAAAGTTGTTTTTGGTCTTGGGGGTTCACGACTTGTTCAACCATGCAAGTGATATTGAATACAAGATGATTGGATGACTCTTTAAGATACAATAACAATGACCATGGTTTCCCTTGTCTGATTACTACTGTTTTCTAGTACAAAAACTTGAGTTCGCCGTATCATAGGAAAAACTAAGAGTCCTGTTAATATGCCCACAAATGGCAGTCAACAAAAATGCATGATTCAACGGTTGGTAACAAATTGTCGCCAGGTTGAGTTTCCAGTTCTTTTTTGGTTTCTTGGTTAATTAGAGTTTAGAAATATATAATACAAGAACAAACTAAATAGCATGCATCAAGAAATGAATCAATGAATTAGCTTATTTAGAAATGGTTGAATAACACCTGATCTGCTCTTCTGCATCGTTCACTCACTATCTACCAAATATCCTTCTGAAAATACCACGTTTACGAGTACTCTTTAGATCTTCATCTGAAACATTAGAAATATATTATCATGGAAAATATGCAATTGAACGTGATCACTGATCGCTATTGCAGAAAACGTTTATGTGCTGCATGCAGTGAAAAATGATTATTTTCCAAGAAAACTAATTCATTCCTTTATATTTTGCCTTATATTTTCAAGTCAAATCACAGTGGTAGGGTTGTGTACTATCCGACACCCCCCACCCCCCCCCCCCCCCGCCCCACCCTCACCCGCTTAGGCAGGAGTCTCTTAATAGAAGTAATCTCATGAATTACAATGTGGAACCCTAATAAGAATAAGTGCATGAATCATGACCTAACTGTCTTCACAGGTAATTTACCAACTAAAGCGATTCAACAATCTCAAGTATTGATCAACCTTTTGGAACTATGTCCAAGTTACATGTACATTCTCCTCCTCACCACAACCTAGTTGTGACATCCATTAATGTTCATGTAGATTTAGTAGTTCCAGTCATAGAATGACACATGCAGTAACATGTTACCTTTCAGTCTGCCGGCTAGGTACAAAGCTTCTTCAGCAATAGGTCTCCACTGGTCAGCACATGAAAAATTGATTCCTAGTCCAACACTTAGACCTCTTAATAGGTGTACAGTGCGAAGAACTGAGAATAATTCCTCCGGAAAAGCCTATCAAAAAAATTACCAATACACTTTACTCAGTAGACTGAGATTTAAAACAACACTGTCTTCACATAAATATGGACGTTGATGACATCTGCGATGGATTCTAAATAAGATGGATGAGAAACAGACATGGAATTTGATTGAGCTTGTCAATTAAATCATTTAAAATACAAATTACAGAATATTTCTAGACATATATGTGAGTTTGAGGTGGAGGATTTGGAAAATGAATAGATGGAAATCGCAGACAATAAGTGCAGAAGGTATGCCGAGTAGCCTGACGCAGACATGAAGTGGGAAGGAGGTCTATAAACACAATTACAGGCAGACAAATCATATACATATGCAAGGTGAACACAAAAAATCTCCAGTGATTGATATTGTTATAGAGATAACTGGCTGTCTAGCAGATAGCATGGACTACAAAATGTTCAAAAACTGTATTATTGTTTAATGTACTTCATTGATTCCATACACTTTTAGCAAGAATATAACACTGTCATTTGGACTCTTTAAAATACCTGAACAGCGATCTTTTTTATTGAAGATTCTTCAGAGAAAGGTTGCAACATTGTTACACCGTCTGGTAGTTTTGTGTCAAACATTGTCTTTGCCAATTTGAGCATTTCTTTTAGCTCATTGTCACATTTGGTAATTGTTTCAATCCCGAGTTCCCTAGGAATCACAAACATGATTTAGAAAGTCAGGGCTAAAACTTGGTTCTCTGTTGTTGGACAATAAATCTCTTTCTTTTTAGTAATGTTGTTTGTTCAGGTTTACATGTTTGTAATAAAGTAAAGAGGCTTACAGAATACTTCTTTTAATCAACCTTCACCTCACGTTTAACATAATTTCTTGAAATAACAAAATTACTATGAAATATATAGAACCTAAGAATGGATTGCTGTATAAGCTCCTTATATCATGATACCTGTAACTGTCTGATGCCTTTATAGGATCATTATCAGCCATAGCAAGAACAAGTTTGGCATATCCAAGCCTCAAACTTTCAGGCAGATCTTTGACTTGGCCATAATCAATCAATGCAACCTATGTGAAAGGAGGAACTATGAGTCATTTATAAGTAGAATATGAATTTTGAAACTACACATCATTGATCTGTACATTATGAAATTCTCCAGCTGTTGACGATGGAATTTAATTTGTATCAACGAACATGGTAGCATAAACAAAAAACAATTTACCTCAGAACCCCGGCATATCAAGATATTTCCAGGATGAGGATCGGCATGAAAGTATCCACTCTTCAATATCATTTGTCCATAAGCAAGAGTCAAACTTCTCAAGATGTTTCTGCATTTAAGAATTAAGACCATCAAGGCAATGCATATTGAATCGACACAGATGTTTAGAGAAATATCACTATTAGAAACAATGTCAGGTGTACAGAATATTAGCAGTACCTATAAACTAATGTCGAGAATTTTCAAATGCCAATTTTATGATATTTGAACTTCGTAAAGGGTAATATTTATGAGTGCGAAGAAAAAAAGAAAAATTGCAACTAACTGTGACTATTGTATTATAAGCAATCCTTGCAAAGGACACCAAATGGCAGAAGATATATGGTACAATCTAGAGGATAGTAATCAAGACTGATATAATTCTACTGCAGAATATGTAGGAAGCAGGAAAATACAACAGAAGTTAATGATATATATATATCGAGTATATTTTTTGAGATTGCTTTAAGGTTTATTACTTTAGATAAATGTCTTGATATCATTAAAAACCTACGTTGCTTGCCTTGTTTCAAAACCTTAAACACGACAACTTAGAAATGCTCATGTAGTTATGACTAGTATCATACGTGAGAATACTCTAGCCAGAACATGGATTCTGAGGCAAGCTGGAAAGGCATTCTTCACGGAGATCACCCAATGTAAATACTTGTATTCTATTTAAGCATTTGATATGCTAAAGCGAATACATGAGACCCGAACAAGGGAAGTAACAAAGATAAACCGGCAGATTGGAAAAATGAGGGTAAGAACAATGCAGGGGCTTCTAACAAGATCGCAAGGGAACTGATGAAGACTTGTATCAAGGTCTGGAACACATCAGAAGCTTACTGCTTTGCAGCCATAGCTAGCTTCCCACTGGGGTTTATCCCTCTCTTTGCAATTTCATCTCCAAGCTTCAAAATAGGGATTCCATCAATGTAGTCCATTACGAGGACTCTCCTGTTCAAACCAAAGAGTTCAAGTGAAAGTATGTATATTAGAGAAATAGATATAACTTTCTGTGTAGTCAGTTTATCTGAAGCATGAAGAACCCCACCCCTGTCCCAAAAATGTACAAAAGAAACTGGGAATGGGAAGCTTAGTAGTCTACTGTGCATGCGATCTCCAACAATTTTTCTTCCCACCCAAGTGATAGGCACTGCCGCACTGGTATCGACAAAAGAAGCATACTATGGACAACAAATGTCTCGAACTAATGCCATAAATTACAATAGCTTCTCAACATCTTTTCAACTCCTCGAGTACATCTTTTCAACAATATTCACTTGCACAGAAACTGACATAAGTAACCCCAATATGTATCTTTCATTATAAAACTGTGATTACATCGCACTGAATTTATATGCTATATAGGAAAAAAAAAACACAACTTCATGAAGGTTCTGTGTTGGCCTTTATACAACAGAAGCGTTTGCCAACTCATGAAGAGGATAATTAAAATGGATGATACCATTTTCCACATAAAGGGTACTTCTGGAACACATTAGCAGTTCTAGTGTTCTGACAAGCAGGAGAAAGTTTTTACAATAAATATTAGGCGACATCTTGAAGAATGTAAGAGCAAGTTCCTTATAACATAGATTTTATTAGCCATAATGATCATGTGTGTACGTCAGATCTCATACAACAAGGACATAACTGATTCCTATCAACAGATAAAGAAGGTAAAATAGGAAATTAATAATTAAAATCAACAAACACAAAACATAAACTTACTTTGTCACCATATTTTGAATTACACGGGGTACAAAGACCAGGGGTTTCTTGTTGTTTGCATATAAGAAACGTCGAATTCTTTTCATTGCATCAGCCTCTCTCATAAAGTCAAATTCGTATCCAATCTTAAGGACAAGCAAGAACAGTGTCAATAAGTAGATTTAGCATCAAAATGCCTTCCAAAGTGGCACCACTGTTAAGTTCATCAAAATCAGATAATATAAGGCTATAAAGCTTAAAGCTAAATCGCACTCAATTAAAATAAATATATAAAGTCGTGAGGATAATTCAACATGGGACGAGACCTAGAGTGACCAGATTACTTCTACTGATTAAGAATGTGATGCAGGTTTGTGTATCCCATGCTAAGGAAACAACAAGAGGATGCTAAAAAAAAATTAAAAATTTAAAACAGACCTGCTTCTCCATTTCCTTAGTTACGGAGTATAGATCAAATTTGATATCTGTCTTTTGCATGAACAAGGCAAAAGCTTGCAAGTTCCGGATATCTGTCATCATCAAGTTTTGAACCCCTGGATGTTGAACCTGTGGCATATACACATATTACTATCTTTTACCATATGTGGAGCTGTAGTTTTGACTGTTCAACCTCACTAACCTTGACAACCACATCCACACTTTCACCCTTCAGTCTTGCTCGGTGCACCTACATTTTTTGAAATGACAGTAAATTGTTAGATGACTTCAACAATATTTATACAGGGGGTGGCTAAAATGTCATTTAAATGGAAAAATGTTTAAAATTGTCCGACCCCTCCATTTCCATCACGGTTTCGCCCCTAAGACTTCTAGCAGTGATCATTAGACGATTAGTGTATATTTTCCGCGTCCACAGAGGAGAGAAGGAAATATGTACCAACATAGATGAAGATCAAATGAAACTGTTTTTCCTCTCCCTTCTGCAACTTAAACTATATTTTATGTAATTAGAATAAAGGATGTTTCAAAGTTACCTGCGCAATGGAAGCTGAACCAAGAGGATTGACATCAAATCTTTCAAACAAGACATCAACGCTTTGTCCCAGCTCCTTCTCCAGCTCAACTCTGACAACATCGTAAGGGTCAGAAGGGGCTTGATCGCACAACGTAACAAGCCTTCTAACCCAAGCTGCAGGAGCCAGGTCAGGTTTCCCGATAATTTGAGCAACCTATATAATATGAACAGGCAATTGTTCTGGTTGAGTTGAACATATTCAAGTCCAATCTTTCAAGTTGAAAGAAACAGATTAGCAACAAAAGATCCAATGACATAAATTCATCATAAGGTGAGCAATAGTCCTTGGCAGAAATTGGAAGTAAGCAATCAAAATGATGTGGTGCAACATATCCATATATATAATAATATATAGATATATATATGTACATGCTTCAGTATATTCCATATTGTTTCGGGAGGGGGGGAGGGGGAGGGGTTAACTTATTAATTAAAGATTTTTCAAATTTTCAATATCTACTAATAGTTTTTGATTTATTTCTTTGATCTATCAATTACATTCGAAATGTTATTACAATATTGTAGTCTTCTGCTCTTGTTTTTGTAAAAATTTGTAGCTCCAAAATTAAGTTAGTTTTGCTTTAAAAGGAAGCATTCAAACAAGAATTGAAGTAGGGAATAGATAAGACCCCATGTTTGGAACTTTAGAACAGAATGGCAGCGCATTCTGTCTCATCCAACTAAAAACTTAACAAAATTGTCTGTTTATTTAAGAAATCCGAACAGATTCTACATTACCATAAGACATGACCTACTAATTAGTTACAGTTTGAAAGTAGACTGTTGAAATTCAAAATCCAAACACTAAATAATTGAAATTCATCAACACGATTTAGTAACATGAACAAGAAAACTAGAGGATCAGTTTAACACCTTGAGGAAAAACCCGCCAAGCTCCGAGCACATATTATATATCTTGTCGGCAGCAAGCTCATGCTGCCTCTCCCACATCACCCCTTGCTTCTTCACATCCTTTTCAAAACTCACTCTCAATTGAAACACCTAATCAAGACACACATAAGCACACACTAACATAAAAAACATAAAAAATTGCCAATTTAATACTCCCTCCATTGCGGAAAGATTGAGTTTGATTCAATAGTCAAAATTACGAGCTTTCCATCAAGAGTCAAATCTGGTCAATATTATTAAAACCAACAGAGTACTATATAGAGAAAAACAAATTGAATAAAAACCTCATAATCTGTATCGATATTAATACACATATAAGCACACACTATAAAAATAAAAAACTTCTCGCCGATTTTATACTCCCTCCATGTCGAAACAATTGTTGTCGAAACAATTGTCTAGTTTGATTCTTCCATCTCTAAAAATCACAAACTTTCTATCAAAACTCAAAACTGGATAATCTTGAAATGCAAAGAAGTACTATATATTATGTACACATCAACATAGTTGATATGGCCAAACCCATCTAAAGAGGCTCTCGCCTAAGCGGGGTAAAGGGGAGTTGGTTAGCATGCAACCTTACCCCTGTGATAACACAGAGGTTATTTTCGTATTGACCGGACAATAAAATTTAAACACTATCCGCTACTTCATAATACATATGAAACATAGGTAGTGTACTACATACAATCATACATAGCCAGAAAAAAGGAAATCTGAACTCAAACCTTATAACTAGTATGGATATCAATACACATAAGGACACACATAAAGATCAAACTTTTTCCAATGTAATACTTTTTCCATTTTGTTTCCTATCCTCTGGAGTCAAAGAGTTGCTTTTGAATATAATCAAAATCAAAATGACCCATTACACACATATGCTTCTTTATCTATTGTATTCAATTCTTCCATTTTGTTTCCATTTCCTATGAAATCAAAGTTTTTATATTCTTCGACTCCTAACTATATTACATATAAGTAATAAAATACATCGAAGTGTCCAATACACTAGGCTAGCATTGCACTTCAATCTTGGGTCAATTCGAAAACACCCTCCACTTCAATCTCGGGTCAATTCGAAAACGGCCTCTCTGTTTTATTATCAGAGGACAATGTTGTGTACTATCCGACCCCTAAATCCGGAGGCTCTTGAAATGCATTCGAGCAAGTACTTAAAGTGGAGGAAAAACAAAATATGCCCAGAAAAAGAAAAAGAACACAAACCTTATAACCAGTATATATATCAGCAGCTCGGAGCCAGAACTGAAAAGACCTTTGCAATGGTGTGAAATGGGGAGTAAGCTTTTCTTTAAAATTCTCAAAATCAATTTTAACCATAATTTATCAAGCTGATATGAATTATGATAATGAGGAAAGCTTTGGCTTTTTAATAATGTGGCTAAATTGAAAAAAAGAAATTGTGATATTTTGAGGTAACCGAGTTGTGATCATGTGAGTCGGGGTTGGATTTGTTTCCTCTTTTGGAGTATTCATAATGAATTTTGTAATTTCGTCCAAAGCTATTTTTTGTGGATTGCAAGATTCTGATGTGGGTCTTTTCTCAAGCTCATGGCTCAAGTTTCACGGTTCTCTATCTTCCATATCCTTTGGCCTTTGCATTTGACTTGTTACATCCACATGTAAACAAGCCGAACGAGTCTCGACTTTGAAGTACCAGAACAAGTTCGAGTTTGACTAGAACATAACGATTTGGGGTTCCAAGTACGATCCGGGCGGTTCAACATAGAAAAAAACATATACGAATAAATATGTGTCATTCGAGCAAAACAAGTAAATGAGGCTTTACGAGTATGTTTTGTCCCAGGGGTAGAAGTAGGGGTATGAGTCAACGTAAAAAATTAAACTTGGCTCGCATTATGCGGCTCGAATTATATATATTATATATATATGTATATATAATTTTTCATATTTCACTTCATCTTATTTACAATATTAGAAGCAAAAGAATATATGTGTTATTTTGGAAGCGGCCTGAACTTTTTGCAGACCATTTACGAAAAGTCAGACTCAACTTTTTTGAACCGTATTCAAATCGGACCAAATTTTTTGCGAAAAAATGGGACCAAACTTGAGCACCGTTGGAAAAATTGGACTAAACTTGAGCCTAAACTTGCGAACACGAACTTGGCCCTGAACTTTTGGAAGCGGCATGAATCTTTTGCAGACCATTTGCGAAAAGTCAGACTGAAATTTTTCGAACCGTTTTCCAAATCGGACCAAAGTTTTTGCCAACCATTTGCGAAAAAATGGGACTGAACTATTTGAGCACTGTTGGAAAAATTGGACTAAACTTGAGCCTAACTTGCGAACACGAACTTCAACCCTAAGCTTGTACATTTCGGACTGAGTCAAACCTAAAGTGTCGATCCCTCAAACGTAGCTACGTTATGTATAATTCGATCCGTTTACAACTAGAACTGTAGAAGTATGTTTTTTCCCAGACGTAGAAGAAAACTCCAGATGACGCCGATCATTTCTTCTCGAGCTTCGCCGTCTGTCACTACACCTCTCGACGAGAAGTAGACAGAATTACCATAACCCGAACAAGATGATGATTTGGTAGGGGACAAATGCATATGAAAAAAAAAATCACATTTTGCTAGCATGGGTGTATATATAAGGACTAAGAAACAAGACTATATATCACAGTAAGCTAAAAAAAGAATGTGTAGAGACTCGTAGCAAGTTCAAATGCATATAAATACAACGATCGAATGACAAACAGTGGAAGTCCAAACGCTATGTGTGTTCTTCAATAAAAACTGTTTCCATATAGATTTATCTAACTTTTGTAGTGAAGAGAAAGCTCCTCCGAAGACGAGCCAGTTATAGTACAGAACGTGATTTCTTCATCCAACGTTGATCAAGGATGGCGCTGAGTGCTGAAGAAAAATAGTTTTCTACCACATTGACAGCGTAAAGACGTCAGTTGATTTGATTTTCTAAATATGTAAGTGCTCAGCTTGCCTGCAATAGCACAAAAAGTGTCAGATAAGGCTAATTGACTGGCAAATATGTCCGACTTAAATGTCTACTTGAGCACTGCAACTTATACTTAGAGGACTGTTGACTGAGATTTCTTTTGGAAAAAGTTGTAACTTCAAGTCACCTAAACCTAAGACTAGAAGCTTTGAAGTTCTTTTGATATAAGTCGTTTAGGCCCGTGAAAGAAACATAACCAACGGGTTACAAAATAATAAGATCAATGGGTTACAAAATTATAAGATCTTAGATTTCCTCTTTTCCCTATTTTTTTGTACAATTAGATGTATATAGTTATTTTTTTGGCGCTATACCTGAAGGCAAATGAGAGACTTCGGACAGGTTTAAAGATTAGTGAAGCTAAATGGTATAATAAACCTTAAGACATCAACAGTTGGTTTGGCCTCGCACAGTGTTTGTCTATTTAGATGCAAAGCTAGAGATCAGTCGTAAATTTGTACCATCTGTCAAACAAATTGATGTAAGATATTTTCTGGACAGAGTTGGATAAAGAAGAAGATGAACTTATGCTGAATGACAAAAATGCCCTAAAGAATGGTTCTTCCTATTCCTAGGCAGTGTTGGACAAAAGGTCCTATGACGAAAGATCGACAATTTAGTAGTGTGTCCAAATTAACAAGGAAAGTTGACGGAATAAATTAACTGGCATGTAGAAAAATTTTGGGTCTATGTTTGCTACGTAGCAAATTGATGAACAGATTAATATTATATAGATAATAAACCTAACACCATCATCCCCTAAATAAAAACATTCAGATGAAGGGAATGAGATCATTCTCAGTCTTCGAATGAGAAACAAATGAGTGATGAAGCATATTTACCTAATACGGCTTAGGTTTTGCACCCTGTTTTACTATGCGCTTCAGTTTTTGGGTGCCATTTCTCATATCCCTGCAGAAAATGCAAGGTTTACACATATCAATTCTCCGTAGAACTTAGTTATGCATTTCACAAGAGTAAGAAAGTACCTTTGGTACAAATAAACAACAACGTAGAATACAGGGAGCAACAGCATTGTCAATATCGCGAGTGCCAAGAAAAATAAATTTGTGTTCTTCTGCGAGTACAGAAAAAATGAATATGTTAGATGAAATTTACTAATGAGTAATGAAACCTTCATAAAATGTTCACGAAAAATTCTATCAAGGGATCTCTTCGATGAATCCTAGCGCCACACGAATTTGCACTGCTCGCCTTTGTTAGAAAAACCAGCTATGCATAACTGACTAAAATATAAGAGGCCTTAAAGAAAGACTAAGCCGCCAGAAGGCTACACCCACTTTAAAATCTCAACCCCTCCCATAATCTTCAACAGTCTACAACTATTTTCCACCCTATTTATTTTTCGTTCTTCTTTTCTCAGAGAAAAAATAAATTAATAAAAGGTGAGAGAAATCATGCGAAATCGACTCATCGACTTATCGACTTATTTCTTCTAAATGGTATATGAAAACCAAATCCACAGTAGTACTTAAACAGAGGATAGAGGAAGGATCTTAAAGATGAGGCGTATCATAAAGTAAAAAAAATATATGCTGAAATAGTCATGAAATTGGAGGCTGAGAGCAGCCTTCCAGATTCATCCAGAATGAAGGAAAACTATTGGACTATATATGCAACTTCGTTTAAAAGATAGAAGTTCTATCTATGGGACACAAGATGGAAATAAAGGGAAACGTGATTGTGGATAGACATTAAAGGGATTGGCAGAGGATGAATTAGTGGGTGAGCTATAGTTCCATAGTTGTGTTTACGCTCTAAGAAGTAATCACGTTTTATGCCCGATGAAGACTTTTTCTCTGACCTTTTCCATTTATCATATATACATGCCTGGTCTAATTGAGGAAAGAAAAGTGATGTATATTGCAAAATCTCCCCTTAGAAAATACCTTCATTGTCTAGCAAGTTGCTTGGAATAAATATAAGAAGTTACTAAATAAAATAAAACAAAAAAAAAGAAGTTGCAGGGCAACTGTATACTGCATCAGTTTTAAGATTTCACCTTTCAACAAAAAATGGAATCTTGGAATAACTATAAGAGGTACTTCAGCTAAAGCAAAAGCAAAAGAAAAAGCAAATAAGATGTTACGGGGCAACGCTACACTGCATTAAGTTGAAGATTTCACCTTTTGATAAAAACCGAATTACACTACTGGTTCAAAAAGTTCTTATGCGGTACAAACTCTTGTTTTCGAAGATCCATGTATAATGGAAACGCTCAGAAATTCATTATGTGGTACAAACTCTTGCTTTTGAAGATCCATGTATAATAAAAATGTTAACAAAATCATACTAAAAGATAGGAAGACTTACCCTGCCTCCTTTAGAAAATGGTTTCCTTCCTCCAGAGCAGGTATGAGCATCGCAAAATTGCCGCAAAAAAAATTCTACAGGAACAATAAGAAAATGTCTTAATTCAACTGAAGTGACATGTCTGGAATGCCTTCGCATAATTCTATCATACCATGAAGACGAGTAGCTGACTGGCCTTGATTCAAAGGAAAGCAGCTATCAGCAATTTTCTGCACATAAAAGGCAGGCTGTAACCAGGGGAAGGTGAACTAAACAACCATTTAATTAACTAACGAACCCAGACCTCACACATAAGACGATTTTTAGTGGCTGCGGCAGGATTGCATTTGGTTTTAGGAGCCTTTGTTTCCATCATGAGGTCACAATGCAAAGCTCCACATAAATCTGCCATGCACTTCCCATCACTCTGAATCCAATGAGATTAATTTCATATGCATTTGATATAAGTAAAACATATCAGGATATCATCAACATCCAAAGAACCAATCCACCTACTTATGCAACTAGCGGTGTAGGAACAGGCTATAACATGGAAAATGATGCTAATTTGAATATTACTGATACAGTATATATGTCTTGACCAAAAGAATCTGGGAGTGACAACTACATCTTCTGAATGGAATGCCACATTTTTTCTTGCTTTAACTGCTGATACGAACATAATTACTTACTTCTAGACAAGATGATATCGAAAAAATTTTAAGTTATAATACTTATGGGAGTAAAATGCTTCAATATCTATAAGACTATAACATCAAAAAAATTAATATCCTAACTTCAGTTTAGTCAACTGCCTTCCAATGATACCGACCGACAATAATAATCATGTACATGATGGAAAACTTAACATAAACTTCGCAAAACTTGCCGTAGAGAACATGAGTTGCATCTAGCCATCTACTATCAGTTATCACTAGCGAGAGGTGATTAAAACTTGCCATGGAGAACATGAATTGTCGTAGAGAACATAAATTGCCGATACATTTTACAATTGATGTTTCTAAAGGTGCCAACCAAAGTTGTTCAATGCCTAATTGTTATGTATTACCACATGCATGATGAAAAAAGATACAAGAGCGAATTATTAAGATCAATTTAAAATTTCGAACCGTTTAAAATTCTTTAGCACTTCATACTCGTGTAACATTGCATCAACTATCAGTTTATCACTAGTGTGAGGTGATTAAAATATTCTGCATCAGTATATTACTCCCTCCAATCCAAAAATAGTGTCTTTCTAGACATTTCAAGAATATCCAAAAATATTGTCTTTTTACATAAATCAATGCACAATGTATCACTTTTTCCCTTAATATCCCTAAAAAGTAATGATTGCATCATATAGTTAATTGAGAAGTGGGTTATTAATGATTGATTTATAGGGGTATAGATGAAAAGTGTGAATGTAATGATTGTTTCTTAATTTGTGTGAAATGTCTAGAAAGACATTATTTTTGGATTGGAGGGAGTATAACATAAAGAAATGCTACTTACAACGTTAAGTAGATTGTAGTGTCTGTTGTCAAAATGCTGATCAAGAAACTTTTCTGCCCGGAATGTTTTCTTACAGTACCCACATCGCCATTCATTTATATCTATATGAATCTTGTGCTCCTCGTGATCTCTGAAAATATTATTTAATGGGTGAAGTCTACACTGGATTGGAAGCTGATATTTTTCTCGTTCTACAAATGGCATTAGAAACTGCATAGATCATGAAATTACAATGTTACTTAATGACAACAAAACCAAAAGGAAAACACACAAATCAAATACATATCTATCTAGTTATTGAAGATACCTCATCAACAGCTCTCGAAGCTAACCGACTTCTCTCGCGGGAACAATGTATTTCAGGGGATTTAGGTTCATCTTTCGGAGTCCTAATCATCAGAAGACACGTTCTAAGTAACAGTCATAACTAGTCAAATAATGGATGCACGCAGCATTAAACTATAAGTAAGAACCAGTAGCTGCTCACTTTTAAAAAATTCTAAATTCGCCTTACGAGGTCTCAAGGATCAAATTGGAAAACGCCATTTCGTCTAAATAATGCAAATAATATTACTCTTAAATCCTTGCTACTCGACGGATTACTTAAACATAGAGATTCGGAAATTTGTGTTCATCCATCATAAATTTATCAACTCATTGGTTTTCTGGATGTATGTGCATATAATGAGGTTTTCTTATCGACAAATTCTCGGTCTTGTCATAGAAACATCTGCGTTCAGATCTTTAACCGAAATCAGTCACTATAAAACAAAAGGACCCTAAAGTCGTCGACTAAA